>CAJNIZ010001989.1:4000-19567 GCA_905231905.1 Symbiodinium pilosum | reverse complement strand
AAACCTTCAACCTCAGACCCCTAAACTACGTGCGCTCTTTGTCACGTCTGCAGGACGGTCCTCCTCCAGTGAGGATGCTGGGAAGCTCCCTGGCCGCTCTCAAGCTTGCCACACCAAACATGTCAAGTTTTGTTTTTCTCCAATCCTATTAAGGCTTAGGATTTAGGGTTTAGGGTTTCAACATGGGAGGCCCCGAGGGGCTGCAGGGATGCATGGGGGTTACATGGTTAGGGCAAAGGTTGCACAAGGACCCCTTTGAGAGCTCCAATAGACCCTCAGGAGCCCTCAAACAGGGAAGACCCTCTATCAAGCCTTGGACAATCCCTTAACATAATGGGATTTTGCTTTGCAAGCCAGAAAAGAACCGCGTGCCTGCACTGATTGGCCGCAGCACGAGGTTCTCCTTCCGCACCAGTTTTCAGGCTGAACACTTGCTGAATATTTGGTACCTTCAAGACAAAAAACAAAAATTCTGGTCTCTGGAAGCAACCAGGAGCAGCACTTTGAATCCTAAACCCTGCTCAAAGTCCGCAGTCCTCTGCAGAGCTGATGATGGCCGCGGCCTCAACGGACACAGTTGCCTGCCCGAAAGAACTGGACTCCAGTGCTTCAGGTACCAGAGGGCCGAGGCTTGGGTCTAAGGAGGTTTGCTTCCAGCTATCCTACCTCAACATTAACATTTCATGGTGAGTCTGAAAAATCTTGCCTCGAGGCTGCAAAGAAACTGCTTAACTTCCAACATCAATGAATTCCGAGCCGTAACAGCGGGCATGAAGGGTCACCAGAAAGGCAGGTTGTAGCGGGTGTGCCTGCGACACTACCACGGAGACTGCTTCCGGTGGAGTTTCGGCACGGCACGCGGCGTGAACCAGATCCTGGCGAACACTTGTACTGGCACATCGTCAGGAATCTCAGGAATGCGTCTTGTAATGCCACGGTCAAGCTTCGAAAACACCTGTTTGACCCCGTTGCAGTCCGTTGCCAGGTCCAACGCTGCACTCCCCACTGACGTATGACCTGCTCAGGCACCGCACACGCCGCTCAAGGCAATTCCATCGCAAATTTAAACTACAGTGTCGCCAAGCCTAGGGTGCCTGGCTTGGAAAGATAAAAGGGCCGAGTAGGAGAGATGCAGCCCAAACAGGCGCAGGCAGTCATGCCTGAAGCGCCACTTCGAGGGGTGCCATGTGCCTGGGACAGCTCAGGAGTTAGCTTGAGCACTCTGTTGTAGCAATCTACCCGCTATACTACCTTCCCATGATCTTGCAATTCTGCGATTCTCATTCCCACCCACCACTTGAGCGTCAAAAAAGAGTACCCCTAGCAGTGCTAGGATAATTGGGAATGTCAGGGGCTTACAGAGGTCTCGATTCCTCTCGGAGAGTTTCTCAAGCTGGCCCCTTTCCACAGGGTTTTAAGAAGCCTCCCTTTAAGAAATCCCTTGTGAAAAGCTATCCTAGGACAGCCTCCACCGCCGGATCCAGAGGTTGCCCCTCCGCGACCAGCGCCTCCATCTCGTCCAGATCCTCCTGCATAGTCTAGCAATAGAAAAAACAAATATCAAAAACAGATAAGGATAATATTAATAATAATAATCATAATATCAATAAAAATAAAAACAAAAAAATAGCAACAACAAGATGATAATGATAGTAACAGTACAGAGCTCGAAGGATGTGCTTCAGCCAACTCAGGCTCTTGAAGTTGAGGCTTCCGAAAGATCATTATGATAAAATGAGCAAGAAGCCAAACCCAGAAACTTAGTAGGCTACAAGATTCTCGCAAGAAGTGAGAGACCACCATCTAAAAAAATGACACAGCCTCTCATCACGGTAAGGGCATATCAACTCGTTCACATGATCGTGAAGCCAATGAGGACTGACAAAAGCAGATGTCAGAACATGATGCATTAGTACCCTCGGAATCGTAGCAGGTTCCCTGCATCAGTGTTGGTAACAGTTGTCAGTTTAGCGCCGACACCACCAGTGGCAGAACCCTAGCAGTAGAATCAGATGAAGATTTAGCGCAGTTCGACATAGTAGTGGTAGAAGCGGAAGTTGCAAACGCGGTAGATGTGGCTGTGGCTGTGGCGGTGGCTGTGGCGGCGGCGGCGGCGGCGGTGGTGGCGGCGGGAGGACGTGTTCTTGTTGTAGAAGAAGAAAAGGAGGACGACAGGCAGCAGCAGACCAGTACTTAAGTGAAAATACTCATGCTACAACCACCACTACTACCAATCATTCATTCTAGCAGTGGTGAGGATCGCACAGCCATGGCTGGCATGTTTTACCATCATAATAAGCTGCCTTGCGTGCCGAATTGTAAAAAAGGAATGGGCCTTCTGGGGGTACCCTACTTACTAGCGGGCCGTAAAATGTTGGGGCCCGTAACTGCAATATGATTCTGACAACCTACCACCTGCTTCTTCTAAATCGGAGAACCGACAGAAACAGAGTTCTTCTGGGCCTGCCCAGGCGCCAAGGTTTCTACCTGCATTCAGATTGAGATTCGGGCATTTTGCGAGCCCTACCGTTATAGAATCATATATATATATGAGCATATATGTATATATGATGGGTTAACTCTACTTTCGGAATTAACCAGTCCAGGGAGCAAGAATAAGGGGCCACGAAAAAGATAAACATCATCGTATCAGGGAGCGGTCGCGCTGCTTGTCGGAGGCTTATGGGTAGTGTTATTCATCGTGATGGGTACTGTTATTCATCGTCCTGGTCATGCTCGTCGGTTGTAATAGTAGATGCAACGAGAAACACGACCAGCATCAGAATCAAGAACTGAACTGTTCAGAACAGCATGCCACGAGAAAATGACAGTGACATACAGTGACTTGACTGTAGCTCCTTGCGCTCTCATGCTGTCAGCCCTTGATGAGGTTGCTAGCCTCCCCTTCTTCGTCTTGGAGTGCAGGTAGGTTTAGACCAGCCGTGAGGGAGGCAGCCAGGACATCCATCTCTTGACGCCTCAGAAGAGGGGGCAGGGATTGACAATGACTTGCCGTGAGTCGCCGGAGTTCGAAAGCGTAACTGCCTGAAATGTAGCTGTATAGCTGAGCCACAGCTCATCCTTTGTCTTTGGGATGTGGTCGTCATCCGTCGCCTGCTTGCAGGCAAATCTTACTCAATGCTGCGGCCCCAAAGCACGAGCCCAAGTTAGGTTCCATATTGGACGACAGCTTGCGCAGCCGCAGCCTGCACGGCAATGGCTGGTGGGGAATCATCGGAAGGTGGATGCTCTTCTTGAATCGGACTCAGATCTCTCACCTGAGCGCGGCAAGTTCATGAATTGTTGCATCTACGCAAAGACAAAAGCCGACAGGCGAATGCTCTGTAGGTCAGGCCTCCAATTCCAGCTCCTCTGCAGTGCGGGACGGTCCAGAGGCCTGTCAGGTCACTTTGCAGCATCACCCACTTAATTTAGAGGATCCAACGCCTCCAGACCAACGTCCGTGGGCAGTTCGGAGCTGTAGGTCAGGGAGGCCTCGATGACATCGATTTCGTCCAGCCTCAGAGTATGGACGTACTCAGAAGCTGTCCACACTTGAGTTGCATCATCCGAGACCAACCCTCACGACAAAAGTGCCGCCTAGCAGCTGCTCTTGGTTTGTCTTCGCCGTTTCTGCTGTTGTTGTGACGGCCGCCTGCACGTCAGACATACAGAGATTGCCCCCTCCCCAGCTTGTTGACAATCGATGCACCCTTCTCGGAGGAGCCCGTTCGACTCAAAAAAGCTCTTCTGGCTTATGGACTCCAAACCTGCCATGTCAAAAGCCTAGCAAAACAAGAAATTAGAATCGCATTCTGCATCGGGGAGGAACCTCGCCATAGAATTGGAATATTTGCTGCCATTGTTGTATTGCTTTGCCGTGTTGTGCTCTTTTTTTTGGTGCGGGCTGGGGACTCCACTCGAGTGGGTGGTTTCAGGCCAAAATCTGAAGCTCCCCATTTATCAGCTTCCTGCTCTGGGTTGCACAATTGTGCTCTTTTCGTGGGCATGCTGAACTTTCAGAGCCCCGAAGAGTCTGTTGCCTTTATTCTTGTGGGGTTTGGCATTCGCAGCTGGAATCTGGCATGAGATGGATTGGAAACCCCTGCTGCATAAGTACACTACGATAACCGTGATTCCGTTCATACCCCCTCTTAAATCAGAAGGCTTTCGTCACGTCTCTACGCAGTCTTCGCTATGTACACTATACAGAAGTGGCACCACCCTTTGCATTCAGGGAGGTGCCTTCGCTGCGGCCTCTTCCTGAGCGCGCTCCTGCATCAAAACAGCAGATGTCGAGGTCCACATCAAGACAATTATGGCAGACGACCTTTGCGTAATCTGCAGTGTCCTTATCGAAAATACCAGTCTGAAAAGTTGCCAAGTCCCCGCAACTGAGTTTTGAGCAACTCGAATAACTAGAAGATTCTTTCGAACTCTGCTAGGCGTCCCCTGCAGCGGCTGTCCTCGCTCAGCTGCTGGCAAGCTGCTCTGAAGGCCGTCTGACAAGGGCGCAACATCGTGCAACATGACAAGGAAGGGCCTATTGGGGTTATATTGGGATAATGGAAAAGAAAATGGAAACTACTATAATGGAATATGGGGATTATAAGGCACATATTGGGGGAAGGGAGCCATTACTTCTTGGTGCACCTGCCACCCAGCCTCTGTCAACTGGAGGCTGCCGGATGCATCCATGTCCTGAAAACAGCTGCTGGGCTGTGTACGGAGACTGCCTGTACTCAAGTGGACACACCCAACTCTACCTGTGTAAAACTGTCAAGATAACATAGCTTAATTTACCCTATACCCTAAACTCTGAACCCTATATGCCCAACACCTATATACACGCCATATATCGGGCGTTTGCCAAAAGATGGGCACTTCAACGGCCTCCACCGAAACAGGGATCGAGGAGGCAGATTGGCAGCCTCCCAGGCTGTATGTTGCTCGACGTTGCTCGACATGCTACGGAATTGACTGGGTTGCTGTTAAGGAACTTAAATTAAGTTACCATAATAGGTGTGTATATATATATATATATTCATTTGATGTAATTAGTGTCGTTTCCCCAAGGTAGTAACTTAGATTAAGTTCCTGGACAACCACCCAGTTGAGTGAGCAAGCTAGGGCCTGGAACCTGGCCCCATGCCCACTCTGAACTTGGCTTGTCAGGACGGGGACTGTAGAGTGGATCCCAATGTTATCCGATTATCATCCTTAAGTCGCAATGCCCGCCTCCACTGGATGGCCGTTGCTCCAGGATCTTTTCCTGCAACAGGAGGTTGGCTTCAGAATGTGTGGAACTCGTGAGTTTTCTTAAGTACCACTAGTTCAGCCATGGATTTCAGCATCCAGATCTAAGGCAAACAAGCTTGGGGCTTCAAGGTTGGGACTTGGGGTTATTGCCTAGAGCAAGATGGAGCAATGTGGTCTTGCTCAACTTGCGCCTCATCCTGTTTTCTGAGCTATTTACACTCTCAGGCAGAGCAAGAGCAAATGCATTAATGCATTGTGTTTGACCCTGGATTTTCAGCAGAGTTCGCGGCTTAACGATGAGCAAAAGAAAGACCAGCCAGCGGACGATTTTGGGCTCAACAAACTGACGAACTATATCTCGAAGTCTCGAAAGACAAATCACAACGTCCCGCATGAGAGCACACCTACGATGACAATTGACATGGACAAAAACTGCGGGAAGAAGAAGTGCGATTCTTTAAACTTCGTTAGACATGTTGAACAGGCTCCCACTATGGTAACCATGACAGGTCAGGACCGTAAGAGTGTGTGCCAAAACCGGATCCCACCGCTAGTGAATACATCATTCTGAGGATAGAAGGAGGCCCTTGTTTACGGTCATCGAAAGGAGGCCTGGGGGCCAGCCGTGGCTGCCTCGATCTCCAGGCTCGCCTGCAAACAACACAGCCCCTGGCTTGGGTTTAGGATTCAGGTTAGGTTTTAGGGTTTAGGTTGTTTTTTGCAGTGCCTCTTTTGTACCCGGGTTTAGGGTTTGGGGTTTGGGGTTTTCTTGAAGCCAGGAGACTTTTGTTTAGGGTCTAGGTTCTGGGGTTCAGGGTTTAGGGTTTGGGTGTCTTGGGAGCGGAGGCGGAGGTGGGAGGCAGTGGCTGCGCAAGATACTTCTGGAAACTGTACAAACACAACTGCGGCAGGCTGAATTTAGGTTGTAACTGCATGGAAGCATGTGTCAAGTTTCTAATGTTTCCCTGAATTGAAGATCTTTTTGCAAGCCCATCGCAGACGCTTCATAGTAGAATTTTAGACTATCTTAAGTTCAGATCTGAAGCATGGGTATGCAGCTACGACTGAAAGCAGCAGCTGAAGTTGAGTAGCATTTCTGGGGCCTGGCCAGGCAAGCTAAGCGTATCATAGAAGGATCTGGTCAGGCATCGCTCATGCCACTACTTAGAATGCAGATGCTGAAAGCTGCAAGAACCTCCAAGAAAAACCGTGCCCTGAGCCCGAAGCAAAAAAGCAAAAAAAAAAAAAAAAAAGCGAGCGTTTCCTTTGCATTTTGGGTGCAGGCACCTGTGAGGCCACCCAGGAAGCATTACGGGAGTCGCGAGGCTCGCACACAGCGCGGAGCAGATCCTCGTGGTCTGAGTGAGGCGAAATCTTCTCAAAAAGGGCCAGCCGGTTCGGGGTTTACAGGGTCGCCTGTAGTGGGTCCTCTTGCAAGGATGACGTAAGGATGAGTTCGCAAAACTCTCACTGGGGTCTCTAGTAGGTTGTGTGTTGGCTTCTTAGGTTCCTGCGGCCGGTGCTTCTATAAATCACAAATGTCCATTGCCCGAAGGGTTCCGGTACCTAGCACAGGTACCTTGGGTTCTGCGTGTATATTGCAAATATCATACTATATGCTTTAGATAAGAACTCCTTCCCCCATATCATTAGCGGAAGGTAGTCCGGGGCCCTCCTGATGAAGCAATTGGCCAAGGCTAGTGAGGTCAACCCTGCTTATGGTTTTCGGTTTAGGGTTCAGGGTTTAGGGCTGCTCAGATGATTGTCCTCCGAGAAATCCACTGCCGACGATGCGACGGAAACTTGGCCTCTGAAACTCTCCAACTGCCCAAGTGCTATGCCACAAGTCCCGTCAAGACAGCTGGCACTGGCAAGCACACCTGAGCCTGCACTCTCTGCTGCGTCAACAGCAGCCACCTGCTACAAGGAGCAAAGACCATGTACCTGAAAAACTTAACCCTCATATAACCCCTATATACTACATTCCCATATTATAATGTAGTAGTTTTCATAGTATTTTCCTACATTCCCATATTAGAATGTAGTAGTTTCCGTGTTCTTTTCCATTATTCCCATAAATCCCCTATATACTATAGTAGTTTGCATTTTCTTTTCCATTATCCCTGTACCCTAAACCCTATACGAAACCATTATAGTAGTTTCTGTTTTCTTTTCCGTTATCCCCATATATCCCCAATATAATATTCACCTGACCTAGCCTGCAGCGCATGGTCCAGCGAAAGATGTGTCAGAGAGGACGCCAGAACATCCATCTCTGCAAGCCTCATCCCACGGAACTTACCCGTATAGGGGTTTGGGTTTAGGATTTTGGGTTTTGGGTCTAGGGTGGGGTAATAGTGGGATAATGGGAAAGAAAATCTACAGGGATTATATAGGGGTTATATAGTGGGATAATGGAAAAAATGGAAACTACTATAATGGGCTCGTGTGGATAAGAAAATGGAAGCTACTATAGTATATTGGGGTTATTTTGGGATGATGGAAAATAAAATGGAAGCTACAGGGGTTATAGAAGGATTTGGAAAATGGGTTTATATATATAGGGGATATACAGTAATATAGCGGTAATATAGGGATTGAGGATGCAAAGTTGCAAACACTGCGAAGGTATCGCGGCAGGCCAAGTGGCAGCTCATCCTTGCTCTTGGGCAGCCCACACATAATTGTGGCCTGAACAATAACTAGCATTTGATGTCAAAGATCGTTGGGCTCAATGCGGCGACAACGACAGCGGCCTCGGATGGGGCGCGCGACTGCTCCTCCCCCTCGTCTGGAGGAAGCGTGGGCACCTCGCCCTCATCCGGTGGCAGCGTGGCCACCTGTGCCACAGAGCGCGAAACATACGAAACCACACTGACACAGACAGTGGCCAAGAACGTGCTAGCTGCTAGCTCACAGCCCTGCCTCCGCGTCTTCGTCGCTGGCCTGGAGCCCAGCTGTCAGCGAGGCCGCCAAGACATCTATCTCCTCTCGCCTTGCGTGATACACTGCGTTTGAAGATAAATGTGGGTTGTCATGTGAGAACCTACAAGTACTAGTTCCCACTGCCGCAAGACGGTACATGTGAGCATAAAACAACATGTCACAATGTCACAACAACAAGTACCAGTGCAACAGCGCTGCAACTCGTCCACCGTCTTCGGGACTGGATCTGTGATTATGGTGACCTCTCCGACATCAGCCAAGCCATAGTAGCATGCTGACATGTGAGCTATAGTCTAAACTCCTAGTATCCCCCCTCACAACCCCGACTCCCTTATGTCATTCCCTTTCTAACCCCCTTTAGAATTTAGAAGTTTAGACTATAGCTCATGTCAAAGCCAAAAGCTCTTCAGTCCTCGGATGGTGGGCCAGATGGCCGTGCTGGTGGCAAGAGAGCCTGCACAGCCATGCAGGCCCTTCCGCCATGACTAGGGCCAAGAGAATACATGGTTTTTTCCTAAAACAAATTGACTGCAAATTAGACTCGAAATACCCCGAATTTTGGGAAACTCCCACATGGGCTCTTCTCAAAATTATGGGCCCCTTGGGTACTAAAAAGGGGACTCCGAATGTTGGGTAACTCCCAACTAGCTGCAGGCACCCAGGCTACACCCTAAACCCTAAACCCTAAACCTTAACCCAGGTCCAGCCTGAGCTGCAGAGCTAAGGTCGGCCTTGGGCTCCGGATTGGTGGTTTCTGCCACCTGCAGGATCATCCATCTGAGCCAGAGTCTAAACTCAGAGTATCCCCCCTTAATCACCCATGTAATAATACCCTCTATAATCCCCCCCCCCTTTGAGGAGTTTACACTATAGGTCATTTGACTCATCATAATGACATAATGTTTGCACAGAATGTAGGCACAGCCTCAACAGAAATCACGGGAATGTTAGTCAGAGAGGATGCCAGCATTTCCATCTCTTCCAACCTGCAAGTCGTGGAGCTCTTCACTTCATCTCTGCAATGTCTATGCTGCAGACATAGGGGTTGGCACTTACAATAAAGCCGCAACAACTGCATCCTTGCAGTGCCAAGTGGCAGCTCATCCTTGCTCTTGGGCAGCCCACACATAATTGTGGCCTGAACAAATACAAGCATGTGATGTCAAAGATCATTGGGCTCGATGCAGCAGCAACGACAGCGGCCTCGGATGGGGCCCTCGACTGATCCTCCCCCTCGTCTGGAGGAAGCGTGGGCGCCTCGCCCTCATCCGGTGGCAGCGTGGCCACCTGTGCCACAGAGCGCGAAACATACGAAACCACACCGACACAGACAGTGGCCAAGAACGTGTTAGCTGCTAGCTCACAGCCCTGCCTCCGCGTCTTCGTCGCTGGCCTGGAGCCCAGCTGTCAGCGAGGCCGCCAAGACATCTATCTCCTGTCGCCTCATGGAATGGACTTTCCATTTATGTTTGCCATCTTGGGCTCAAAGGGGGCAAGGGCTTCAGCAGAGGAAGTTGGTTCTTGTATGCCCTTTTCACTGCAAATCCAGGTTCTTGCGCTGACTATTGAGGATACCAGTTACTTCGAGATGGAACGTCACATCACATAAGGTTGGTAGCTAGTCTGCGTTGCCAAATGAAACCCTAAAACCAGGTACGGCAGGGGCCTAAACAAATGCTAATATCATTGTGGGGTCTATTAGAGGTACCCTATGCCATAATTATGCAAGGAACCTAAGAGCAAAATATTGGTAATCATTCCCTACAGCCCCCTATAGACCCGTATTACAACCCAGAGTCCATTTCATCTTTTACGTTCTTCTCCGTCTGGTTCTCCATTATGCCCTCCATTGTTACATGACAAAAATGTTGGAAATCATTTTGGCCCTTACACCCTCCGTAACCCCTACATAACTCACTCTATGCCCCATGTTCGGGTGATTGCCAGATGCCCAGGCAGCATGCGTCCGAGCTGCAGCTCTTCTTTCGATTTTGGCAGTAGAGGCTCTGCCTGGACAAAAGCACCCCCCTTGGGCTGAAGAGACATGGGGCTTGGTGTAAAGGTCCTTGGGGAAGCCATTCAGGCTTCCTGTAGGTTTTCAGGACAAACGTAAGGAAAAGCGTGATCTATGAAAGATATTTTGGGGAACAGGAATTTTGATCAACCACCGCATCCCATGCTGCCACTGGTTCCCCAGCACACACCTCGGTAGCAGCGGAAATAACATGCACCTCATCATCCTGCCTGGAGCCCTGTCACAAAAAAAACAAGCGCCCTCAAAAAGGTCTCCTGATATGCATAGCACCCCTCCTCTGCATCTTTTGCTGAACTCTACCTTCGAGACCACCTGAGCCTGAAGACCTCAAATTCTCTCCACTGCCTGCGAAATCGGCACTGAGAGCTGACTTCCTCCCGACTACATCTCTACTGGACCGTCCTCTTCCTTCGAGGATGTTGGAGCTTGAAAGCTCCCTGGCCGCGGTGAGCTTTCAAGCTAGCAGCTTGTTGCTCCATAATACATGCTAGTCTGCAAGACAACTCAGCAGTGTCTGCCTGCGCTGGCAGATGGGAAAACCAGATTCTCCTGTGTTGGCAGAGCTGTTCAGGCTGCACGAGTCGCAAGGTGGGGACGTCAGCTTTTCATTCTGCAGTCCTCTACTTTGCCCATGATGGCCGCTGCTTCAACGGACGCAGTTGCCTGCCGAGAGAGGATAAAGCCATCAAAACTTGGGGCTGACACGTTTGCCAGCAAAGAAGGTCATGTCAGCAACAGTGTTATGAGCTGCATGGGCGAGAACGAAGAGTCACGCCTAACACCGTGGAAAAACGAGCCTGCGAGACTACCACAGACGCTGCTTCTTGTGGAGTTTCGGCTTGGCACGCGCCGTGAACGAGATCCTGGAGAAGAATCTATTATCAACTCTCCCCAAAGTCAGGAACTGGTCAAAAAAAATGGAGAAAGATGCTGGCTTAAACTTCTCAAAGAGCTGCTTAATCTGGGAGAACCCCACCAGTCCTTCGCCAGGTCCAAAACTGCACTCTCCACAGAATTACGACCTGCACTTAGCATAATAGTCATAGTAATCTGAAAAATACTAATAATGTTAATAATGGTAGTAATGGTTGTAATACTAGTAGTAACAGTAATAGTAGTGATAATGATAGTAGTAAGAATAATCATAGTAATATCGCGGCATCTGTGGCTTATCCCGTCCAAGTGTGTGCATTCCAAATAAACAATAAACACATTGTACAAACCCTAAATAAATCTAAATAATGTTGTTGTTTCCATCTTCTTGTTCCCCGCATACCCTTCAGCTCAAAGTTGAAATTGCGAAAAGTCTCGGCTTGCAAAAAATCACCGCTGATGCTTACCCTTGTTGAGCTTCTTTCTTGATCCCCAAAGCTTCATTTCCAGCAACAGACTACCCGACACCAACATAGCTCGGTGAGCAAAGCACGAACTGATCAAAACAATTGGGGATCAAGGCGATCATTGAAATACTCAAATGCTGCAAAAGGAACAGACTCAAATTAAGGATCAGCAAAAGCAATTTTTGAAGTTACAGAGCCTCTAATCCTGCAAACTTTATGATTTGGAGCCGTTTGGAAGCAAAATACGCTAAACCGCATGACTAAAAGATGCTCGGATACTTTCTATACTGGAAACGGCAGATTCCGAGATGTTGGGCTGGGAGTTCAAATATCGAAAAAATTTGCGAATAACATGATTGGGAAGCGCGCAGCACACGGACGATAATGAGAATACGTAATATCCTTCGCGTTGTTGGGGTGGGGGCGCAACCACCCGGCTTCGATTGACAAGAACATGCAGCTTCTTGGGAAGTTTGAGGGAGACCATTCGCAAAAAGAATTGACAACTGCGAGAAGCTTGATTCTTTCTAAGCTTAGATAATACTTCCCAGGTTGGTGTATTCAAGAATAGCCGGGGGCTCGGAGGGCGCAACCTCCTTCTTGCAAAGAATGGCCAAAAACGAACAGTAGTTAGTAGCATTTAGTTTTTGATACATCTCGGTAGGATATCCAAAGCAAGTGCTTTTCTTCCAAAACCGCCAGGGTTGGAGGTGGTGCAGCCGGGACATTTGCAAGACATGGAAACCTAAGAACGAAATGTAGCTTTTTGCTAAGCTGTCACAGGATTTCCCAAACATGGCGTTTGCTAAGTTCTGATAGAATTTCCTGGCAATGTGCTTACAGCTCAACATCGCACGGCAGATTTGGGGGTGCACAGCCCCCTGCCCCACCAAAGTGCAAAACATACAGCCTGTTCGCCTTTAAAATTAGCAGGCACGACCCCATATTTGTATTACAGTGACGAAGATGAGAACATCTGAGACACAATCGTCCTACGTTCGGAGAATAGCGTAGAGAACCTACACCTTCCGTTCTTCCTTCCTTCCATTCCCTCCCTTGCTTCCTTCCTTTCCCTCCTTCGCTCGTTGCTTTAGTCCTCCTCTTCTTCCTGCCTTCCTGGAATTGTCTGACACCACAGCAGTCGTTGTTGAAGGCATGATGCACTGGGCCTGAAGCACCGCTTCCAGGAATGCTCTGCGCCTGCATCAGACGCAATATCGGATAGTACAACATACTGAGTTGTGTCCACAAACATCATAGCGAGTCAATGGAAATGGAAACATCTGACCGGCAGACAGGGCCATTCCATCAATACGTGCCTGTGAGACAACCACAGAAACTGCTTCTGGTGGAGCTTCGCCGCGGCAAGCTGCGTGAACGAGGTCCTGGAAAGGTACATACTTCACTATGTCAATCCACCGGCACATGCTCGTACCCATAGGAGTAATATTAGGGTTATATTGGGGTTCTATTGGGATAATGGAATGGAAACGAGTATTTATGTCAGGAATTGGCAAGGGAAGGATCAACACTCGCGACGAGGGCACGGGCAAAGCTTCTTGAGCTGCTGTTTCAATCAAGGAGTTTTATTTGTACCCTTAGGGTTTGTACCCTTGCGTTTGGGTCCCGAAACCATGGAATACTTGGGACCCCAAACCAAGGGTTACAAACATTAAGGGTACAAACTTAAAGTCTTTGATTCAAGCCCTGTCAGTCCCTTGCCAGGTCCAAAGCTGCACTGCCCACAGACGGACGGCCTGCTCAGGCATATTTTAGACGCCACCAAGGCAATAATAGTAATAATAGTGACAATAATAATAATGATAATAATAGTAATCGTAATAACCGTGATGATAGTAACAATAGTAACAATGGCTAACAAGTGTCTAACCTGCTGACTGCTTTTGTGTTTTTGCACCTCAGAACATGCTCCGATCTCAGCATACCCAGGAAAAAAGGGCAACTTACTGAGCCCCCAAGGAAAAAAGTGCTGATCCCCGTTGAGGTCGACCACCAGACCCTTCTGGCAAGATCCCAGTCCTAACTGGTCTTGACATCGTAGCCCGTCTAAGTTTGAGCTTATATACTCCAGCACTCTGGACACAACACTCGCTGAATTGTTAAGATCGGCAAGATTCTTCCTGCACATAATCCATGGGAACGCGTACACAATCTTGCTCCTCTTCAAGCCCCCTCCTGAATTTCTTCGAAACACGTTGTATGGATTCAACAAAGAGTATGGGTTCGTCATCATGTCAAATTAGTCCAACAAGCTGTTGACTCGGTCGTCTGATCCTTACTTTTGTCGCTGCAACTGGATCTGACAAATTGCCATGATATGGCGAACCTCATTACCTTGACACAGAAGTACGGGAAAAAAACGCGAATGCAAGGATATGCAAGACGTGACAGATGCGCAGGCGCATGAATGCAGAACCGCATGCATGTCACAGTCTGCGTACTGTAGCACCACGCCCATTGTTGCTGAATGCATGAATCACTGGGCCTGAAGACCCGCTTCCTGGAATGCTCTGTGCCTGTGACAGCCAGCTCTAAGATTATCGGGCTCCAGGAGCAGAATGAGTCTATCAGCTCTGACATACTGAGCTGCGTCTTGCACACATCAGCACTCACCAATAGCACCTGATCATAAGATTTAGTCATGGTCATTCAACAGATGTGCGCCTGTGAGACCACCACAGAGACTGCTTCTTGTGGAGCTTCAGCGCGGCAAGCAGCATGCACGAGATCCTGCAGAACACTTCTGGTTACAACCAGGAGTCAAAAAAATCAGCACTCACGACGAGGGCACGGAATCAAGCTTCTTACACAGCTGTCTAACTTGTCTAAACCCCTTGCGGTCCGTCGCCAGGTCCAACGCTGCACTCCCCACGGATGTATGACCTGCTCAAGGTTGTGCCAGACATGCTGCCGGAGGCAATTTGCGCTGATGACTACAGCTACGGTTCCTGCCTTAAAGCAGAGAGTAGAAGAGATAAGGCGAAAGCAGGCGCGTGCCTGAAGCGCCGCTTCGAGGGGTGCCATGTGCCTGGAACAGCTCAGAGCTCGCTTGAGGACTTCACTTCAGTAATGCAGAAACTACACTACTTGCCTATGATCCTTCTGCGAGGCTCCTTGACCAAGACACTGCTACTGCTGTGGGACGACTCCGGTAGACACACTGAATGCTGTAGGCATATTATGGCCGCGATTGTTGTTAAGACAGTGGCCAGGAGCTGGTGACGGGCAGTATGATTATTCCTTGGACCGGACTGTAAGCCAACAACAAGGACCAAAATCTTTGCCCAAACCGATTGCCTCGACAGCATCCCTCTTTGCTTCCGCGGGCTGCTCATTGTCGATCAAAGCCTGCATTTCCTCCAGCTCCTCCTGCCGAACATTTGGGGTTTGGGACTATAGAACTTGCAGATCAACTCATATCTCTGCAGGTAGGGTCATGTAGCCTCCAGTATCATTCTTACCAGAGGCACGCAGGATGTTCAATGGAACTGTCAAAAAGTGCGCCGTATCAGCAACAGTGCTGACGCCAGCCAATAATAATGTTCTTGGCCACAAGAGAAACGCCGAGATGGCAAATAAAAAATTGTCCTGATAGCACCTACTAGTGGCTTGATAGAAGATCAGTACCCTCATACTATCTCATTCTAGTTGCATCAAAGACAACATGATGGCTGTCTGCAATATGGGCACAGCTAGAAGCGTGCGGCACGGAAATCAAGTGTGCTCTTTGCCATACGACCCTACACCGTTGATTTCAATGTATATAGAATTCGTATACACATGCCTCCCAAGAGGCTTCCAATACCACAAAATCCACAAACAGCTCCTCCTATCTCAGTCTCAGTAGTAGGTACGTGGGGGATTGTCAAAATTATGGTCCCTTTTTGGGTCCCCTAAATTAGGCCCCGTATTATAATAGGGACCCAAAAAGGGGCCCGTAATTTTGACAATCCTCCACGTGTGTAC
>CAJNIZ010001988.1:17252-27435 GCA_905231905.1 Symbiodinium pilosum | reverse complement strand
TGCCCCCCCCCCCCCCCCTGCACCTTCAACCCTTAAATCTAGAACCCTAGCACCCCTAAACCCTCAACCCAACCCCAATCCCTAAGCCCTAAACCCACCCCCTAAACAACAAAACCTAGAAGCCCTCAACCCTAAAGACAGAAAGCCCTATGTCCTGCACAATAGCATCCACAGGGATCGACCGCCTTCGAAATTCCCTTGCAGCCTGCAGCAGGTAATATAGGGTTGTATAAGGATTATATAAGGCTATTTTGGGTTATAAAGGGATTCTTATATGACATAGGATTTATGTCTTCGGATTTATCGTTTGCAGTGGATTTAGAGCGTACACTGTAGATGGGGGAATCTTGCACCATGTGAGATACCTAAAGTACTTCGAGGTTCATGTTCATAGTACAGTATCTCGTCCCTAAGTTAGGCATGAACTGCTCCAAATACGTTCTGACTAGAGGCATCCTACTTATTGCCCGCTCAGAACTACATGTGACCTCATGGTATCGGAATGTAATAGAAGGTTGAAGGGCACGTAGGGTTCAGGACGAGGGGTTACCAAGTATCAGTTTGGCGCCTGGGAGACTACTTCGATGATCATGGGGTAAGTAAGTAGGACAACTCCGATGAACACATGGCGTAACCTTAGTTGATTTTGGGGTGGGTACATATAATCCTGCTTCTGGCTACCGATACACCTCCAAGTTGTGCAACGCTTTTTTCACTTGTGCTGCTCATGGACGCCACTGCTGTGTTATGCCGCCACGGCCGTGATTCCCGTTCTTAGTTGTTCAGCTAATGCTGCCTGGTTTGCTATCACTGTGCTAGCACTGTGCTAAGACTGGCACTAGCACTGGCAGTACTTCGGTAATGACTATTACCAATGCTGGCACGAATTTCTTTGATAATTGTGGCAAAGATGATGGCCTGGCACGCTGAAGACTGTGACCAAAAATGGCGTCGTGGCAGATGATACAAGAAGGTGACGTGCACACACTATGAGTACTCACGGCCTCATGGAATCTAGTTACTGCGTTACTCATACCCTGCCTTAACCACGTGCGTACCTATAGCCCACCTAACTGGCCTCAAACAACTAACCTCACAGAAAAGTAGGGCTGGAACCATCACCAAAAGCAGATGATCAGCCCCATGAACCTCCAAGTAGCCGTACGCCCTGAAACCCCCCCCCCCCCGCCAAAAAACAAAACACACACATTTCCTCCCCATTACCCCATACTACCCCTTGAGGAGCTTATTAGTGCGGGGGTGGATTACGGTAACCCTAAACCCTAAACCCAAAATCAAAAAATACGGTGAAACTCTAAATAGTAATCTCCAGTCTCTTTTTTATTATCCACATATAACTCCTATATATCCCCTATAATCCCCCATAAATCTGCCTGTAGCAGCTCAGCTTGGCTGCCATAATGTTCTCGGCACTGCCAGAAGCCAAAGGCGTACTTTCCATACAGGGGAGCTGCGCCTCTGTTTCGGAGAATCTGGGGATTTCCTTTTCGGGGGGTACCTATAACAAGGATTACAGTATTTTGGGTCTATATCAGAATTCGGGCGGTTTCGATTTGGGGGTAACTATGATGAGCATGATATGAGTTTGGAGTCTGTAATGCGGACCCGCACCAGTTTTGGAAACTCCCATATGGAGGGGCCGCGCCTGCTTTGGAGAGTGAAAGGTTCAGGCATTAGGGATTCAGACGCTGATGATGAAGATGCCCGTCTGCTGCAACATTTAACACGCCTTCTCTCCTACAGCGCACGCCCCATGCCAACTGAAGAAGATTTTTGTTTTGACTTCGAGGGCTGTAGAGGAAAAGGGAGGCGATGGACAATGTCAAAGTCTGCTGGGCATTGGTGTGGACGTGACATGGCGCCCCGCAGCACGGTACACAACACGCACCAAAGAGACTTCGGTGTGTGTCAGCATCTCCGAAATGTCCATTTATGGAGCTTACGTAGATCTTTGGAACAACTTTGCAACCGCAATTCCCCAACAACCCGTTGACACATCCGGGCATGGCAAATCCTGCTCATCTGCAAGCTTCCTGCCTGTGATGCTGCGGTACCCTGCAATGACCTCATCCATGTTGTCTCCCTTGACAAAGTAATAGTCGATGGCCTCCGCGAAAACGGACCTCACGGGATCCAACTGACTGCTTACGTTGCATGTATCGGGTGCGCAAGAACAATCGGAGTCCGAGTACAGGTAGCGAAGACGCTTCTTCGCCATGTTTTTCTAGTCATGCTCAGCTCCGGGAGGTCTTACAACTCACGCTCCAGTACAGGATTAGCCGGAAGGGGTGACCGCATGGCCTAATTCACACGAAGCTTAAGAACATCAAGCCGCGCAAGGCTAGCTTGGTTTGATAGCTTGGTACCTCTCAAATGTATACCGTCAAGCTGCACACTAAACACACGCAGAGTAAAAGAAGGAAACTAGTATCCTGAGCAGGCGGACAAACCCGTACCGGGCCCCAACTAAAAAAACATTGATGGGCCTGGAAGCAACAAGGATGTTGCGTCTGTATATGCAAGCCATAGTCTAAACCCCTAGTATCCCCTGGAATAACCACCATAACACTCCCCGATATAATCCCCTATAGAACCCTTTGAAGGAGTTTGGACTATAGCTCGTGTAAGGTTGCACCTTACGAGCAGGTTTAATCCTTAATGCCACCAGGGCACTTAGGAGCCCCACTGAAAGTTAACCTTTAAGTGCCTGTATATAAGGGAACCCCAAACCGTTAAGGCTCCAAGGTCCTGGCTGAGTGCCAAGGAGAAGCTACAGAATAATCCTTGAAATGCTTCCCACTCCTGGGGGTGTAACCCTGGAGACATGCGAGAACCTCTCAAAAATGGCTCTCTTAAACCCACGGTATACACGCTATATATGAGGAGTGTATACGGGTCTATATATGAACTATAGAAACTACAGGGTTTACGAAGGAAACTCCCATGCGGAGCTTTGAAAGACATTGTTTGGGCTGCGGAGTCCGCAGAACGGAGTTCATTGTAGTTAGGGTCCATAATTCAGGCTGCCCGCTTTTACCGTACAGGTCATCCGCAATAATTGAGAAGCCTAGGAATATTCTCACAACTACTCCGCCTGAGTAGACATAAAGCCCAGGTGTACCCGAGTCGCACGACTCCCACACCCCATGTTTAACTTCCCTGCCTGTGACTTTATTTGAGTGCTCGAGACATCCTGGACAAAATAAGCTCTCTCTCCTTGCAGAGGGAGAAGCAAAACCCTTTTTGCAGGCAGCTACGTAACATAGCATATGCCCCCCAAATGCATAAAATTCCCTATAATTGACCCAAATTAACCCGAAGTCTCGCGAAGCTTCTACCTAATTACTCCCTGCCTTAGAGTCGTTCTCCCTCTGTCGTGGTCCGGGCCCTGGACGTACAGCCCAGCACCGGGAGTGTCGAAACCTGGTCTGTAAAGTCAGGATCCGTGCCTTCTGTACATACCCGAATATTCTAGTGGGGTCCTTGCAGTCCTGAAAGCTTATAGTCACTACTATCAGCAGAATCCAAGTAGATTGGGCTTTTAACGGCGGGGCTAGGGAAAAAGCCCCTGTACATTCCGCAATACTGATCAACACTGACTGGTGCTCAACGGGGAAGGAATACAGTTATATATATATACATATACATGTACTTTTTTGGAGCTTATATGGAGCATGATGATTGGATTCCCACAGACATAGAAGCACCGGTGAGAACACCATGGCAGCCAAGCAGCTGAATCGAACTGTGTATCGCGCGCCAGCCTGGCAAAGCTCCGTGCAAGCTCTGTAGATGAAGAAGTTGTAGCAGCGGGAGTAGTATAGTTGTGGCAAGTGTAGGCGTAGGTCTAGGACTGCAGGAGCAGAAATACTAGTAGTGGTAGTGGTGGTGATGGTGGCGATGCTGGTGATGGTGGTGGTAGAGGGAGGGCGGAGGATTCTAAAGTCCTGATCAGTACAGGGTCACGTCCCATCGTGCCTCTTACGGCCCATTCGGAATTCAGAGTCAAAAGGTCTCAGTGGGCCTGTGACTGTGAGTCGGCAAGTGTAACGTGGGATGATTGGGAGCAGCCGCTCCCCTTGTATAGGCAAGAGCCGTCTAGGGTTTGTTTTGGGCACGCTCACTGTGCACCAAATTTTTTGACGTCTGACAAGGGGATCCCAAATTCAAAGAACTTCCTGTCCATGTACCCGTACTAACCTTGCCTTCGTTTTGGGGAAACATGGAGGTCTAACAGTTTGCTGGCTTAGCTGAGTGCTCCTCGCCGTATCTGCAACTGCCCATCAAAAATCCAGGATTCAAGACTCCTGGGAATGCAAGCACACTCATGCAGCTTGATCTGAATCTTGCTGCGAACCGCTAGCCCAACAAAAACACTTAGAATTCACCGCAGGGTTGTCTTTTTCATTGCCTCCCTCCCCCTTGCTAGGGCAGAAACATGGTGCTTCTCAGGAATGGGGGAAGGGGGGAATGTGACATAGGCCTACAGACTAGGGTGGTCAGCAGGGATGATGGAGTGGAACAAAGGAAGCTCTTAAAGGGGTTTGGGATTTGGGGTGGGAGCAGGTTACAGGCTTATCCCCTGGAAATCCTAGAGTGACTGCTCTTGGGATCCATGTCTCTGTTTCGTAGGGGGCAGCTTGCGTGTTTGCAATGATTTCTGTTATTAAGGTTACTGCTTGCTACTTGTTACCACTATTCTTACTCCAGCGCGCTTCTCACCGGTGTTACACATAAAGCCGTCATGTTTGTTCCTTCTACCCTCTGGTAAATGAGATAGCAGGGCTGCCTTCATCTTGGCCACACGGCCCGTCAGAGATGACGGATGATTATTCTCGTCCTTCGTCCACCTTGGACCCACGTCCAATTTAAGGTAATTTAGGGCTGGTCTGTGTTTGGCTTACTTTTGCAAGGTTTATGGATCGATCAAGCAGATTTTCAAGCTCGTCTCCTGTAAGCCCTACAGTGGGGTCCTGTTTACAAGATCACCCGGAAGCAGTCCATGTGTTGTGGGTACGCAATACTATGGTGCGTGCTGATGCAATTCTGTGGAGCTTCCTCAAGAAACACAACATGCCCTGGGAGGACCCGCGGCTACCCCACGTATGCCTCCGCACACTGAAACAGCCCAGACCTAAATCTGGGGGGCGCACTGGATGGCAATGATCTCAGGGCCTCCCTCCTGTTTACCAGAGAGGCGGTTGGGTAGTCATCTCTTGTGAAGCTGGAAGTCTTTGTGAGTAGGGTTGACCGTTGACTTAAGCTCAAAGGTTCCAGCGTTCTACTGAGATCCGAGAGGTTTTGCTGTTGAACTGCACTTCGCTGTCTTGGCGCAATTTCCTCTTAAAAAGCCACTATGATGCGAGGCGCACAAAAACTTGGATTCCAGCCTGGGCTGCGCAAACACAAACGTCATGGGCCAAGGCACTTGATGGTGTCCAAGGAAATGATTACCCTAGACGCTAAATCTCCTATATGACCCCTTTTAGGGAGTTTAGACCCTAAACTAAACCCAAAACAACAAAACATACTAAACTCTAAACCCTCAGCCCTGTAGACAGATCAGGGCGCCATGGCCACTCCCGACTCCTGCCCACTTACACATGCTTGGATTCTTTGAATTCTGCGAGGCCTACATAATCTCCATATATACCACAACAATAGTCCCTATATCCACTCCCCCACTCCCCATTAAGAACGAGTAAACCTATAGCAGTCCTTACCCTGACGGCTGAAGCTCCTACGAGGTCCACTTTTGTTCAAAAACTTCACTCCTTTACAGGTGGCCGTCAATAAGACCTAAGGACAGATTTTGGGATGATGCCTTGCTCCTCAATGTTGTGTACTCTTCCCTAAAACGATGAAGTACCCCGACCCGACGAATGATCTTGCATGTTTCTCCAGATGCACGGGGCTCCTCTTGAACTGTCACATTGGTCTCATGTCCGCCTCCCCACATAGGTGTGCTGCTGTCGTCCATGAGCCTGATGGGGACTGCGGCCAACTTTACCTTACTGGTTCGTAGTAGGGAATAAGGGAATATATCATGTGGTTTATATAGGGATTCTGTGCCCAAATTCCCGCCTAAGAACCACTACGCCAAAAGACCAGACCCCAAAACCAGTGGAAATGATTTGTACCAGTGCCCTGCCTTCGGCCCTACAATGGGTTGGGGCTTTGCATGATCAGCGGGCGGGGGTGCCTTTGCAGCAAAGGAGTCATTGGGGAATGTAAGGCCCATACTTGACCTAAACCCTACACCCTAAATAGTAGCTTCCATTTTCTTTTCCATTGTCACCAGAAAACCTCTGTATAAGCCCTAAACCCTAAACTCTCAGGTCTTCTGGGGGAATTTCCTGGGCTGAAAATGGGCTGGGCTCCTTTCTCGGGCTTTAACACCGCGATTTTGCGCAACAACAAACTCCCACGAATACGCAGCATCTGCCAGACGCTTATCTCGAAACATTCTCAACCCGAAGCTCTGAAGCCAAAGCTCTTCATTAACCATAAAAGAGAACAAGGTACTATAATCCCTCTATAACCCCCCTCTATAGTAGATTCCCTCATTCCCTACTACTCCGCAGTAAGCAAATCGCCTGCCCATGTGAAAGAAGTGATCTCCTGCCACTGCAGGCTGGAAAGTCACCTGCTTACGCTTGTCAAAAGAACTGCTTACTATAGGGCTCGAACAATTACCGATACATGTAATGAGTGTGACTATACATGTGAATGTGAATATGTATATATATATATTTAGCGGGGGGGCCTAGAAACATCGAAAGAATGTAGGGCAACAAGATTGACAATCTGCTTTAGCCACTATATTGTATTTTAGGGAAAGGTCTCCTTACAGGGGTTACGGCTAAGGGATAGGGGAGGATTCGCATTTGGAGCAAGGGATTAGAGTCTGCAGGCTTCGAGTTCAGGGCTCAGGTGTCTCAAAAAATGGCAATGTTGGGATCCAGGGATGCGGGCAGGAGATGGAATCTAGGTGTCCCCGCTCAGTCAGCACTCTATAGCTGTAATGAAGTTCAGAGAGCTGCCATGTATGAGTTAAGGTTTCAGGGCTCACGCTCAGAGTTTCAGGCACACAGGGTTAGGGCTTCAATGCAGGCTTGCACGGTCAGGTTCATGGAAGAGTTAACCAATGGCTTGCAGCGATTCGTTTGAAGGCAGTGGGACACAAGTGCTGATCATTGGTCACTGCCTCCATCTGATGTTTGACATGGCCCTCCGATAACAAGCAACTTTTCGCACGCCTTGCTTTTGTCGAATGTTCGGAGGTGTACAGTACTTACACACACACATGGAGCCACGATAGAGGATGTTCATCTTGCACAGACATTTCGGCATGTGCGTTGATTATACTTGCGTCCCGACTCGCAAGCACCGTCTTACTAAATACCAATTGGCCTCGCAGGACAAAAAGCAGGCAAGGGGCCAACGAAAAGGACAGTGCTTATCCTACTGGCCCTTGCGGGATTCCATGTAATCAAGCTTCAGCCAGTGTGGTGGCACATGCTGGTGCTAGGATTGAAAGACAAAGTGCACACCTATGGCCTTTGTGCAGCTGAGCTCAACCGTTGACCAGCAGAGGTGGGCGGGGAACAGAGACCGCGCAACAACACAAAATCTATTTCCTATGTAGCCGTCTACTTCAAGAAGGCTATGAGCAAGACCCCATCTGACTCATCTGACTCAAGGAAGACTATATTAGCAGGCTCAGAGGATCTTAAAACAAACCCTTTGCCCAGCATATAGTACCGAATACACTACACGTGAAGATGGACTGTTGACAACTATGGGTGGAATAATGCTGCTACTTTTTCAGTCTCCTACCTAGACCCTCCAACTACCCTCTATTCAGACCTATGCAACCGCAAATAGGAACCCTCTACCCCCAATTGAGCCATAGTCTAAACTCCTAGTATCCCCCTTAAGAACCCCTATCGTAGCCATATGACCCCCTTTAAGGAGTTTTGAGTATGGCTCAATTGAAGGTACTGGGAAGGTACTGGGTGGGTCTTGCTACGCCGAGCACTGAGCCGTGTCCCTACCTCTCCAGTCTGCCCCTTCCCAGGCTGCGGCTTGACCTTTCAGAAGCTGTGGAGGCAAACATTGGGGATATATTGGGATACTGGAAAAGAAAATGGAAACTATAGGGCTTATAGGGATTTTATAGGGGTCATATAGGGTATTAGCATCAGAACATATCAGAACCCAATGATGCCTGATCCGTGTCTGAAGCATGAGATCGGGATCCCAAATCGCCACCCCAGACATAGCATCTCACAGCTAGCCCGCTGTGAACTCCAAGCTCATCTACCCTCAACAACACAAACATGGCTCGCACTTGCGACCTATGGACTGCTGAGAGGCTACAATGTGGGATCAGGACGTGCTCGGTCCAGCCCTCTCTTCCTCAAGTTACGAAATGAAGGGGGTTGACGGTTACAAAGGCATACGCAGGGCTGCTGCGGGTCGTAGTAGCGATGCTCTGGACTCTCAAGATCAAAGAACCGTCTCAAGTTACACCTTGGGGGCTCCAATGTAGAAGCCACCTAGGAAACCCTCGCAACCCAGGCCCTCCCAACCTCAAACCGTAAACCCCACACACTCAATGGAATCTGAACACATGCAACCCTGAATTTACAAACACAAGATCCCAGATCCTAAATTCAAGCCCCTGAAGCCAGCCCAGTGACCAGCGCCGTCTGCGGATTCGGTGGGTTCAAGTAGGTCCAGGCGTAGTTGTCCCAAAGCCTAGGCTATCGCTTGAAACCCAGCTGCCTATGTTCTGGTGGATTGCAGATAGCACCTGGATCGTGGAGCCAAAAAATACCCTAACCCTACACCCCAAACTCTAAACCTTGGACCCTAGACCCCAAAACCCCAAAAGCTTGAACCACCAAAACCCATAAACCCTGGGCATCCTGAATCTCAAGGATTCAAACCTGAGCATTCATGTCTTCCCCAGGCTCGTTTTCGATGCTCCGTGCTTCTTTCTGGGGATGTACATTTGAGTTGCTAGAAATGAAGGGCTTCTAGGGGCTCCTCCTGGCAGAAACTGCTTGCCTCGGCAGAAATCGCCACATTCAGGGCATAACTTTGCAAGGTGCTAAGTTTTGGCATATGCTAAAACATGGCATCTAGACTTCGCTGCGGCACAAAAGCTTAGTTGGAAATCCTGCGCCCCCAAACTCAGCCATGCCGGAAACTCCATAGATGGGAACCAGGAAAGGTTTAGGGTTTAGGGTAGGAAACCATCAAGGTATGGCCGCCCTAGCGCATAGACTGTGGCTATGGCGTTGCACAGTCCCACCTAGATGTTTATCCTCTAAAAAGGAGCATTGGCTCTAAATGCCATCCATGACTATGACTAGGATCAACAATCGCCAACCGCATGATCGGCACCCTTCCCAAGAATACGTCCCAATTTCAGGACATCCCAGTCCCTGTCCCATCCGACTCCCTGCAGGAGACCTTTGGTCTCGTGTTATGGCATGCTCGGTGAGAGTTATGTCTAGCTGCACTCCTTGAATCAGTCCGCTGAGATTCCATCTGAAGACTAACATCTCAGAGCATTCGTTAGAGATAGTGTTCGGTCTTCGATGCCTTATCTCTACGTCACAAGAGTCATCATTTCCACAGAGCCCCCATGCTTTTGAAATATAGCCAAGCTGCAAGCCATAACCGGCAGAAGAGGCAAAGAAGGGAACTGCAGCTTCGAGATTAAACTGGATCAACGAAATGGGTGCCTCCAGCTGATTTCTTGAAGATTCTCCTGGCTTTTGTTGCACGGTTTTCAGGCCAGTCTGTGTGTAGCATGGGTTAGCTCAAGAATTGAAAAGAGGCTCAGAGATTTGGAGTAGACAATGCCCATATCCCCTAATTTCATCTTCCCAGTCCGCGACCGTGAAACAAGACAGAGGTAGCATCCTGCAATACTTTCTTTCTTGTGCCGGAACGAATAACATATAGGTGATTATGCGTTGTGTAAATCCCTGGTACACTAACAGTGACGACAATCCGAAGCACAAAAATGAGCACAAGAAAATAACCCCAACTGAGCTTATTTTCTTGTGCTCATTTTTGTGCTTCGGATTGTGGTAAGTGACCACTGGGATCACAATCCGAAGAACAAAAATGAGCACGAGAAAAT
>CAJNIZ010001988.1:170-17152 GCA_905231905.1 Symbiodinium pilosum | reverse complement strand
GGATCACAATCCGAAGAACAAAAATGAGCAAGAGAAAATAACCCCAACTCAGCTTATTTTCTTGTGCTCATTTTGTAATACAAATTAAGAAGCAGGGGCCTTACTTAACTGTTAGTGGGCGGGGGATTGACTCAAATTATGCGTGCCTATCGGGAAACAAACTTTTACATCCGCCCTGTGGTCTGCGAATGCGAAGGGCTCTGTCAACGGCTGAATTTGCTGAGGCCCCCCCCCCCCCATAACTTGCACCGTTACTTGCCTAAACCCTATAACTCCTAAACCCCAAACCCGAAGAAGGACTCCTTCAGAGGGAGTGTGTTCTCCTTCGCGTCCCTGCATATCTACTGATATTGGGCATGCTGCAAGTACTCTGTAATTAATCCCCGAAAGCCTATAAAACACAACAACATTTGTTAACAGCTCCTTGGGTCATCCTAAACCCTAAACCCTACAATCACTGCTAAGGAGTTAAAAGAGCTGATCCTCTAGGGTTTAGGGTTTAGGGTTCCGCCCAGATTCATCTTGAGCATAGCCTATCCCTCAAGGTCGAGGGTGCGGGGTATCCACCGGCAATGGCGCATGATACTGGCTCAGCCCAGTATACCTTTGTGTGGTCCTCTTGCTTGCTATGTTTCTCTGGCCCCTGGACCCTCAACCCCAAGAATTGGTTGTACGAGGTCTCGTGAAGTCAAAGGGCATGCTTGTAGTTGATGAAGCCATTCTGGAAGGATCCACCTCGTCGGGCTACTCGCTGAATTTAATTACTAAGGTTTAGGGTTCTGGCTCAAGGGTTTAGCATATGGATTCATAGCTTTGACATTCGGATTTAGACGTCGAAGGCCAAGGTTTGGGGGGCGCGCAGCCTTGCGAAGAGCTTCGCCCTGGCATTCAGGACTTGTGTCAGCGTGCGGGTCGTAAGGAGTATGACCCAGGGAATCAGAAGTTGAGGTAAAACCAATCACACAACCTATCTGCCTAAAAATAATCAAGCTTGGATCGTGGTCCATCGTTCTCTCGAAGCTGCAGAAGGTTAACAACAAGCCGTTTGCATGCTCTGATCAGAAAAAAAAGGTTGCAAGCAAAACCGGTTGCAAGTGAAATCCAGTGGAATAGTACCCTGCCCCAGACTGACAGGGATCTCAAGTACCCCAAAAGCTACAACTCTTCTGAAGAAGCATGCTGTGGAGTTCCAGGTTTGCTTTGCAAGTTGTAGAACCAAACTATGGTGGCTAAACACGTTGCTTGTGACTTAGCTCGGGGTTCCCAACCCAGAAACCTCAAAATCCAGGATCACTCCCTCGGATTCTTCGCTGCCTGCTGCCTGGGGGGCAACAAACAAAAGCTTGCAACGACCCAATTCAGGGATCATCTGAGCAGCTGTCAAAGGATGGCACTGTTAGTGTGAATCAATTCTCGTCTGACTTGGACACCCTACACTTGGGTTCACCTAAGAAGTGGTTTTATTGTGACCACCTCCCATCTCAGCAATCTCACAGGAAGAGGCCTGGCATCTTTGCCGGCACTTTTTGAAGGTCATAGCCGAGTTTTTTGCAGCAAGTCTATCCCCAGCGCTGAAATCGACCAATCGACCACGACTGGTGGCTGCTGGAAAACAAAAATCTTTGCCAAGACTCTAGAAGATCCTAAGACTCTGCAACCTTCTCAGGGGAAGCAAGCTCCCATACTACAACATTAAGGCCGTAGGCGGTAGGCGCTCAAGGAACTCCCAACTCGTTCAAACCCAGTGTGCAAAACAGCGCTGAGGTTTCTGAGAAACATGAGAGAAGCCTTTGAGTCCGAGGTATCTGAAGTGGGGTGACTTGTACAACGGCCGCGGCAAACAAACTTGCTGGACTTCCCGCTTGGCCTGGGCGAGACGCCTCAAAGTCCTCTAGCTCTGCGGTACATAACCATAAATGATTTATATACTCCCTATGTACCGGTAGGGATTTTGTCGGGACTAGAAACAAAGGTCCCGAACCGGACGTGCCTCATCCTCACACCCTCAGAGAACTTTTAAAAAAATGTATATATATATATATGTATAAGGAAGGTATAGGGGAATGGAAATTGGAAAAGAATCTGGAAACTACCATATGAACCTGAAAGCCTTCAGCCTGCCTCCATCTACTGAGCTTCCTGAATTATTGAATGCCTGGAGGCTTTCATTACCTGTGCTACTAAGCCTTATACACATATATAGGCACGTAACCCTCCCTATGCGTATGTATATAAACATATAAAGAGAAAAATATGCCTCAACCCTACACCTTCATCCCCAAACCCCTTAAATCTAATCCGCAAGCAACCATGAGACCGCCTCCATAGAGAGATTCATCTCCGGGTCCCTCCCAGGACTGCTGGATCTCCTGCGACTGCTTTCCTGAAGATTACTTGGAGGGTCAGGGGGACTTAGTAAGTGGCTTAATAACCCATATAGTAACCCTAATTATCCCCATTAGTAACCCACTTACTAACTCCCCTTGACCCTCCAAGTATGGGTAAAAAGGATTCAGGGCTTGAGAGTCAAGGTTCCAGGCTCATGGGTTGCTAAAACAGAGGGGGTCTAGGGTTTAGGGGTCTTCGGGTTTGAGAAGTTAGGATGGAATTTTGAGCAGAGGGTTTCCATGGGTTATCTGAGACAGGGGGCAGCCAGATTAGGGTGCTGCAAGGGTGTCTCTTCAGTATTGCGTTGCGGAGAGATGGAAATCCCTGTCATAAGGACTTTGGTATATTGGGGTCTATATTGGTGTCCCCTAATTTTGACAAACTACCTTACAAACAAACCAGAACTTGGCACTGCATTCAGCAAACCAAGGGCTACGGAACTTCAAAGCGTTAACCCTGAACTTCCCTGTGCAGCTTTACAGCTATAGTCCCCCTTAAGTAGATAGAATATGGCTTTGGGTATATTCTAAGAAGGCCCCCATCCACCCCATATTCTATCTACTTAAGGGAGACTATGTCTCCCTGAGCTGCCTGTGTGAGAGAGAGAGAGAGAGAGTTGTTCCTGTGGTGTTTGAGCTCTCCAAACCCGTTAGGCCTGAGGTAAAACGATGCGCGTGAGTCACACAAATAATCTTGTCGCGACGCGTTGAGAACGTTCAACTGCAAGCGTATATGTGACTCACTGAGCTCCTCAAGCCCGAAGTTACTAAACCCCCCAATCCACCCAAAGAGAAATCATGCCCACTCCACACGCACTAAAACACACTCAACCTTGACACACGAAATCTTCACCTCCCTTATCCAGCCGGCCGAGATTCCTAGGTCGGTGACCGTCTTGAAGCTGTGGATAGCCTCGTGCAAAATCTCCTTACTTCTCCATCTCCAGAGGTGAAAGCTTTGGATTTGGGATATGAGCTATAGTCTAGACTCCTAGTACTCCCCATAACAAGCCCTATAATACTCCCCCATATAATCCCCTGGATGACCCCCTTTAAGGAGTCTAGACTATAGCTCATACGCGCTTAGGGTTTGGTATTTTGGGCCGTTGCTTTAGGATGAGGTCCTGGAGTCTTTTGTTGTCGAGTCTGGGAAACATTCGTGGGCTCCATAGACCCAAACTTGCTCTACTATGCAGGTACCTGGACCTTGCTGATTCCCTAGTTGGATATGACTATACACTAAAGCTTCCTGTTCATTCCGGTTTATAGGATCAAAAATACAAATCTCCAAAAATGACCGGGGGGCGTGGCGAAGAATGGAATTCAGATTTTGCTACCGTAAAAGTATGCCACGTGTCAAGCAACTTAACCACAAAAAGCTACAAGCAGCCTCACTGTTTGTTTTGGAATTGGGCGGCTAAGTCGCTTTTTTGGACGAGGCGTCCGCGAAGCTGCCAGTGCCCGAGCTCTTTGAGAAGGTCAGAGTCAAGTCTTTAGTGGTCACGGTGACGTCCTCCCATGTAAGGGCTTCCCAAAAATTAGGGGTACCCCCTTGGGGTCGCTATAACAAGGATTATCGTTTTTGGGGGTCTATATTCTGGCCCTTAAGACTGGGATACTACCATGTTGCGATTTTAAGGCTTCTCAGGATATCTCAGGGTTGAGTCTGTCTGGCTGGGTTTGGGCAGACCTCCAAGCTTGCATCACTAGATAGGATGTAGGTTTTCAAGCTCCGCAACATGTGAACATTCCTTCGCTGGGCTGTGCACGAAATCCATCCCGGAACCTACCATCCTGCCATTTTTGTCATCTGGGACCTGAGGGCCACGGAGGGAATACACAAGTATCAAACATAGCGGCCCTTACTAAAGATTGCCATGAAGTTAATTTGTACAATTCCTATTTCATCTCGTTCTGCATATACAGTGCCCAACACAGAGGAAGCAAACCACTACTTGCACAGCCAGCTAGATCCACAGCAGCGAAAATGGCACGAGGGAATGCTTGCGTTCAAGAGGCCTAGCCTAAACGGTAGCAAACAGGAAATCAATGAAGCCAACAACAGACAACGACAAAAACAAGACAGAAACAAATTTGGTCCTCGAGCGCGTGCTGTAAAGCCTCACTCACATCTTATCTGTTGTTTAGGGTGCAATGTTGGATCTGCTTGCGCAGAGTCACAGCACAGATATGCAGACTCCCATCCCCCGTGGTCCGTGTCTGTCTCAGCGACCTGGCATGGCACACATCTGCAAAGCCACACAAGTCTTGGGTCATGCATGTATCAGTTTGGTGGAGGGAGGATGCCGGCATCGCAGAGTTGTTTTAATTGTGCCTTCACCACTAGCCTGCCAAAGTATCTGCGAGGTCCAACTCCGGTCACAAAAGATTTGCGCACATACCATTAACCCTGAAGCTTCCCAAGTCCCAGGGCTCCCACAACCTTTTTCCTTTAATTCCTGCAATAACAAGATGTAAGAAGAATGGCACAGACAAGCTCCACGTAAGGAGTCCACGCTACCTTCCGAACATGACTGTTACAAGCATCAGCAAGACAAAGCCTCCTGAAGCCCTACACCCTTCATCACCCAAACCTTTGCTGTCAATCTGGGGAGTTTTAGAAAAAAGCGGTCTGACCCTAGATATTTAGAAGGCCTTTTTAAAAGGAGTTCTTGGGGGTCAGTGTTCGGGATCGTATAGGGACCACTTCGAGAATCTCCCTATCAGCCCCCCAGAGCATCCTTACAGAACGAGAAACTTGAGTGAGGAGCTGCCTGAGTAGCCCCCGAACCGATTATAAACCCTAAAATCCCTAAACTCCATCTCCCTGCATAGTCAGCCCATGACCCTCTCAAGGTACTGTAGAGGCCCGCATGGCAAAGACAATGGAAATTATTGCTTGATACGAGGATATCATCGGGTTTTCTACGGGGTATACAGTGAAAGGGGTTAAGGTGCCAAGTAGATACCAGTAATTCAGAACCCAACGGAAAACTGGACAACAAAATAAAAATGTGGGTTTAGATCTTCCGTTTTGGTCCTTCAAATGAAGAATTGTAACCCTGTTTAGGGTTTAGGGCCCTCAAACCGTAGACCCTAGACCCTAGAACCCAAAACCCTAAATCTCACACCCTAAACCCAAAGCCTAAAGCAGAAGACCAGACCTGGTGCCACACTGAAGGCCAACTTTCCCGGGCAATCAGCGACGTCCGCCCTCCGAAGCTTGAGTTGCAGCGTTTAGGGTTCATACGGTTCATAGGCTTTATAGGGTTTAGGGTTCATAGGATTTATAGGGTTTAGTGTTTGGGGTTGAGGGTTTGTGGGGTTGAAAGGCTTAAGGGTTGGGGGTGTTAGGGCTTAGGGGTATTGGGGTTGCGGAGGCTTCGGGTTGACTTCTGGAAGGTGAGGAGTTGAACAGAAGGGAAAGCCAACGACGGGAACATGGTTCTGGCAGGATTTGGTGGTTGCAACAATTGAGGGTTCTTGGTTGAGATTCCCATAAAGTTCGTATGTGTAGGGTTTATGTTCGGGCCCTCAGTTTATGCAAGCTGCGCTTAAGCCTCGTGAAGGGCATCAGCCGAAGCTGCGCACCTGCAATCATGGCACTGCCACCTACTGCTTCCCCTCCCATACATAGCCTCCAAGAGTCGGTACTGTATGTTTTGCATCCAAAGCAGTTGCCCTAAGGCCCTAGACCCCCAAAAATCCTTCATGTCAGGCCCACACTTTTGAACTCTGGCCACGAACCTTTGAACATCCGGAACATGTTGCAAAGCGCCTTTGGATTTCGCAGCGGAGTTCGGCCAGCGAGTGATACGAATGATATTCGAATCGCAGACCTGTCAGGTAATGCAGGAGAGTAATTACTCAGAATAGGCCAATCAGTGGGAACCGGAAGCCGGGAAACTGGGATGGTAGGGGGCAATGTAGGGATTCATTCGTGTAACAATTTCATGGACGGGCCCAAAAGATGGACGGGCCCAAAAGATCAAAACGTAGCTAGTTGGGGCCCACTTCACTTGAATATCAAAAAGGGGATTCGCACTAGCATTTGAGGCTTCGCATGCTTACGGTATGAGAAGGACTTTGAGGCGTTCTCTCTCTCTGACGTTTTACTGTCTTTCTTCTTCCTCTCTTTCGGGATGTAAGGGCAAGGAGGGCAGCTGACAACTTCCGCAACTTTGTGGGACAGCAGCTTTCTGCACCGAAATACGACGTGTAGCATCCACTATATAGCGGGAAACCCTAAATTAATCGCTGCTTACTGTCCATTTTTCTGGCTCTTGATGACTAAGGTTGAGCGGGCAAGGTTTGCGCTTCCCGGCAGAGCTTCCTCAAGTCCCAAATTGAGACTGTGCGAAAGAAGCATCGTCTTTGCAGATGGTACGTCAACCAAAGTCTTCCCCGTACATTGCGACTGAGATCTCAGCTTACATAACTCTCATGGGGTAAGCTCACAGGTCGCTCTCAAACAGCGCAGGACACAGAAAACCTGCCGTTTCTTACTCTGCCTGTGATTCCTCCGTCTCTCTACTTCTCCTCCTTGTGCTTCTTCTTCTTCTCATTGCTCTACCCCTCCACTAGGGAGGGGCTGGGGCAATGCCCCAAGCAGGATGTCTGAGCGGGCACGACACTGCAGCAACACTCGGCTACTGCACATACGCAGGGACACGAAGACTGTTGCAAAGGATCTCACCAGCCCGGCTCCAGCTATAATGCTATCAAACATGGCTTGTTCTCTCTCTCTCTCTCTCTCAGCCACAGCAGAACAGTCTTCTGTGTCTGGGGGTGGTATCACAAGTCCACCTATTGCTGGAGGGCAGGAACCAGCTGAAGAGGTATTGGGGAGGCCCACCTGCACAGGCCTGAAGGTGGGCCAAAAGAACCGGATCCCTGCTACAATATTCTTCTCCTGCGCCATGCGGGCTTGATCTTTCTTCCGCAGGGGAGGATTGAAGGATTGATAGTTCCATGTGCACGTGCTATGTTTCTGGCAAAGGTCCATGACATGAATCCATGAAAAACTATGCTGCAACTAGAACCCTTCGGCCTGTAGGTATAGATAAGCCTGATGGAGCCATAATTTCCGCTCAGCTCCTCAGACACCCAAATCCCGAATTGAAGCAATGAACCTCGCACCAGGTGCCCAGGGTGTGGGAACCATCCCGAATTCAAGCAGTGAACCTTGCAAAAGGTGCCCAGGGTGTGGTAACCGGGCTTCCGTCCTGCCAAATAAATTCTGCGCATCCTACCCATGACTTCCCTTGGCAAGCATATCTTAACCCAACCCCGAACCACCCCCACCCCCCGCCGCCGGCAAGTCCAAAAAAAAATACATGCCAAGCCCACAACATGAACGCCTGAAACGTGCCTGGATCTGGCCAAGGTCACCGAGGGGGATTGCCGGAGGCTCGCTGGCGCAGCCCGGCCACAAAAGTAGTGCCCAGGCGGAGGGCAGCCACATCCTCATTGCTCAAGAACTTATATGTTTCTTAATACGCAGGCGTGTATGTAATTAATGTATGTCTGTCTGTCTGTCTGTCTGTCTGTCTGTAAATGTCTGTATGTATGTACGTATGTATGCATGTATGTATGTATGTTTGTATGTATGTATGTATGTAGGTATGTAGGTATGCATGCATGCATGCAAGTGTGCAAGTGTGCTTGCTTGTCAGTTTGGTTGTATGTATGTATGCATGTAGTTGTATTTGTTTTGTGTGCGCCCCGAGGTTTCTACAGTATGAAGAGCTCATAGGCAGGTGTGCGTGGCAGCTGATGTACATGTATATGTATATATGTAAATATATGTAATAACCACGTGCATGTATGCGTGTATGTACATACACACCTACATACATGATATGGTACGTACGCTACGCATCTATGTACGCATGCGTGTGTAGGTAGGTAGGTCGGTCGGTCGGTCGGTCGGTCGGTCGGTCTGCATAGTCTGCATGCAAATATGTCTGCGTACGTGCCTGTTAGAGTATGGGCACACAGGCGTCTCAACAAGTTAGACAATAACAAGTGAGGCTCTAAGCCCCTGAGCTCAGTCTTGCTGCTAGCCTATGAAATTCATGTCTACCCATGCACATCCAAGGTCGGATGTTTTCGAAAGCTTGACACTAGGATTTGTTCTACATCCTATAGGGTTCAGGCGTTTTGGTTGCAATCCTAGGGCCCATCCAGGGGTCAGGGAAAATCTTCTGTCGTTCTTGCGCTGCAAAGAGCTGGCTTAGGGTAATCGTCGGGTTATACTAGGGCAATTTTAGGGTAATAGTGGGGTTATAGAGGGTTATATTGGGGTAATATACTTCAGCAGCTCCCGGAGCTTTTAAGCCGGGCTCACCAGGGCAGATAGGCCTCTTCTCGCACGGCAACTCTCAAGTGGGGGCTGATGCCCTGACAGCTTGTGGGTGCCGACCCGGCTATGCAGTAGAAGAAGCCACCCCAAATCCGCAGCATTATTTCTTATGACTCGCTTCACCTAGCTGCCCATCGCAGCCAAGATTCCTCATGGCGGCAACAGACAGCTTTGAGCCTGGGTAGAAGCCTGCTATTTAAACACTTTGGCCTCTGGCTTGCCACAAAATGGCTGCAGCAAGGAATGTGGTAGTTTCCCAAAATAAGCGGACCCCGATTTAGACCCCAGTATACTATAGTCCTTACTATGGGGACCCCCAAAATGGTACCCCCCCCATTTTAGGAAACCCCCATGTCAAGGTCAAGGTCCAGGGATGCCCGTTTCACTAGGCCTCGGAACCACAAGTCCATCAACCATCACAACTTTCCCTCTCCATCATCCAAGGTGGAGGACAAATCGGAAAGGCTTAAACCACAACATGCATTCCTGTCCGAAGATGGTTCATCCAAAACATCTGAAGACACCATGCGAATCGTGAACTTTGCAGCACATACTGGAATTTGGAACCCTAAATCGTCAGCCTCCCACCTCGAAAACGGTAGCACGAGAACAAACCCCAAACTGCTTAGCTATAAGCACTCTACTCCCTGAGCGAACCTTGAGTCGTGTGATGAGGAACTGTATGGAGCGCCTGAGTGCATATTTCAGTTCAGGGTCTAGGGACCCCCATGGCAACACGTGGAAGCTCCGGAAACTGCACAGGCATGCGTATCCCCCCTTCCTGCAATAAAGCACATAAGCCCTGCTGACGCTGAGTCTTCCCAAGCTTCACAAGATAATGAGGCAAGCTTACAGAGATGACAAAGCGTAAACCCTAAACCTAGTCCGGCAACATGGCAGGGTTTAGAGTGTCAGGTCTTCGGTTGGATTCTATACAGCACGCCCATCCGATCGTACAGTGGGACCTTCGGCTGTGTGGTAAAGTTTTGACAGACCTCGGTATCAAAAATAGGTCCCTGCACAGCCCACACATCCACGTTGGGTCCCTCTGCTGCGTGTCTTTCATGCAGCTCGGACCTCCTATGGCCACCAACACGGGTGCCTTGTTTCTCCTATACTTGTCAGACCCGGAAGATGTACAGGATCCAGAGCATAGAGCCGTGCAGACAAAAGTATTCGGAATCCAACCCTGGACCCCAAGCGCAGACCTGACCACTGCACTTAGGGGGACTAGGAAGGATTTAAACCCAAGCATTTAAATATTGAGGTAGGGGTTCCTATTAAAAACAAGTTAATGCCTATAGTTTAATGCTTCGCACGGTTCCTAATGGCACCGTAAACTCTACAACCCTACACACCTAACTTCACTGAGCCCCATCTACAAGCAGCACTCCACGGTACCCTAATCCTAAACCTTGGCCCTAGCCTCCACACCTGCCCAACTTCCTGCGGACGGAACCTTACACTTACCAGCCCCCACCCTCAACCCTACCCGCGAAAGCCTGGGTTAGTATTGATGACTTAAATTCCATTACCATACTATGAACACAGAGTAAGTTGTGGCTTCCCTTATACTGGCCACTGCATTCACGTTCATCACTTGGAGGGCCAGGGGGGCTTAGGAAGTAGGTTACCTATGGCTACTCTATGGCTTCTAGGGGTTACTACCCCACTTACTAGGTCCCCCTGGCCCTGACCCCTGAACGCCGCAAGCCAGGAGCCTACCCTGCTTTGGCCAAAGCTGCTCCGGTAGATCGCTGCGCTTTTTCCAGAGCTCTGCGCCTCCGAGCGCGTCCATAGCCGTGGTCCTGGGCTATTTGTTCCCAGACCTTCTTGGAGGGTCAAGGGGACTTAGTAAATGGGTTACTAATGAGGATAACTAGGGTTACTATATGGATTAATTATAGGGTTATGAACCTACTTACTAAGTCTCCTTGACCGTCCAAGTTCTCATTACCTTTAAATTGAGGTTCTAGGGACCTTTAAATGACCGGACGGGTACATACGCATGAATAGGGCGCAGTTGGAGGGTCTAGGTTGAGGGTTGGTTGAAGTTCCCGAGTGGAGGGCTGCGGCATTAAGTTGCAAGGTTCAAGCTCTAGAGTTTAGGGTTCGAGGTTTGGCGTTCAAGGTTTTGCGGTCTTGGGCTCTCTGTTTAAGGCCAGCTTGGGCTCTTGCTTTGGGCGTTTTAGTGTCCTCCGGGGTTTTAGATTCAAGGTTTACGGTGTAGTGCTTGAGACCAGGTTCGTGGAATCAGGATTGGGGTGTAGGGATTGTATCTTTTCAGGTCAAGGCTTTTCGGCAATTCAGCCTTTGGGATGAGGTCTTCAGGCTTGAAAACAGACCCATAACGCGGTTGACAAACAAAGTTCTTTTTCACCATAGCCCTTCAACCGAGACCTACTGATTTTTTCATCGTAGGCAAAAGGTACAATGCAGTGATGATTATGTTGACGTAGTGTGCAAGTACGTACGGAAAAACAGCGCAGGAGCGAGCACTCAGGCTTCTACACGGCCTGATTACGATTAGCGTTGGTGATTCTTGCTGACTCTTGTCAAGGCACCTACTAGAATCAATCCGGCACTGCAGGCGTCATCATCTAGCGAAATGTCCCACATCAGAATTCCAACCTGTTCACAAGCCTCTCAGCCCTGCCCTGCTTTTTCATCCAAAGCACCCGAGCATGGCAATGGCATTGTGCAGGTCCTGCTGCAACACCCGCAGAAGAAGCTGTGGTGGTGGTGTTGGTGGTGTTGGTGGTGTTGGTGGTGTTGGTGGTGTTGGTGGTGTTGGTGGTGTTGGTGGTGTTGGTGGTGTTGTTGTTGTTGTTGTTGTTGGTGGTGGTGGTGGTGGTGGTGGTGGTGGTGGTGGTGTTGGTGGTGGGGGCGGCGGCGGTGGCGGCGGTGGTGGTGGTGGTATCCTACAATCGCCACTACTACAACTACTACGACTGCTAAAACGACGACGACCACGACGACAACAATGACGACGACCATGCACGGCGACGGCCACAGCGACAGCGACGGCGACAGCCACGATGATGATGATGATGATGATGATGATGATGGTGATGATGATGCTGATGTAATGATGTAATGATGATGACGATTTGATGATGATGGCGATGATGACGACAACGTCGATGCGCTCAGAAGACCCCTGTGTGCAGCACGAACTTCGCTACGGCTGTTAGATTTTGGTTTTGAGACAGCTCAAGTCCCAGTTCTGGGTCATGTGGAGAGGCGTTCAGGCACCGCATTCCTGTACCTCGCCGATAGAGTTGGAGTCTGGCCAAATAACTATAGGTCCCTTGTCAGGATTCCTGCTGAGGAGGATGCACAATTGTATCTTAGTACGAGACCTCATTTTTCTGAGGACTCCGCCTACAGCTGCATAGTTGAACAAATCTGAACCACAAGCAATCCTGTGTCTTCAGGCTCACATCATTTGATATTCCGTTTCTGGGTACGGACAAACTGACCATTTTTCAGATCGATGTGCAGGTGTACAGGATCATCCTTTGACCGCGCATACTCTAAACCCTGAACCTTTGAAGCAAAGCCTGCACCATGGATGCCATCACCCTAAGCACTGGCCCTAAGGTTAAGCACTCCTTGCTCTTCATCACGCGGCCGCCCGCACTTGCTGCCTCAAGCATGCGGGAGGCCACCTTCGTCACCAGCCTTGTCGTTGATATGTAGCTTACGGGTGGTTAGGCGAAACGAAGGGATTCCTATAGCAGTCTCTGTACAATCCCAGAAATGTAACCGTATCTCCATATTCCATGCCTTCATTCCCTACTAGTCCCTATAGGTTGAGTGGTTCAGGAAGGGGTTCAGAAGCTGGGCTTTGCAGAGCAGACGCTCCATCGCCAATTCAAGGATTCTGGTCTCAGGTTTGAGGGCTAGGGAAGCTGCAGCACTGCTACAGGGGCAGAAGAAGGAAGATGGGAGACTTGGCAGGTACATCTAAGATTCTATGATGATTTCACCTTTGGAACATTCATATTTAAGGTGTCCATACTAATTTGCATGCTCGCCAGCTTCAATTCTTGTACATGTCCTGCATGCACGAAGAAGGTTCATGTGAGCGGTGAATCTTGGTGCTTGGGCCAAGTCAGGATATATTTTCTCGTAGGAAATCTCAAGTTAGAAGACCTAACACCTCAGTCTGTTGCTTCCAGCACGTTAGACTACAGCATTCTGTCAAGGATGCGTTTCGAAGTTTCCATAACACTCCTATATGATGCCTCCGTATCTCTACAATCCCTACTGGCACTCCAATTTTCAAAGCTTCCACATCGTAATAACCATGGAAAACCAATGCCAAAACATTCGCCAAGACCTTGAATCCTGAATCCCTGAACACGAGCGCCAGTTCTCTACCCAAAGCCCTACAGCTGGTTGGCTACGTCCGTGCACGAACTTGCTGCTTTCTGCTTACGTGAGAAGGCCCATAGACCATGTGCAGGGTGTAGGGTCTGGGATTTTTAGGTTTTCGGACTTGAACAAGCTGACCGCTAAATCCCCAAAAAAGGGACTGCGCATGTAGGTTTATCATGGAGGTTATTGACGTTATGGCTGCGTTTATAAGTATACTTAGTACGACTTGCTACCTCTCACGACCCTCCAAGCAAGCCTTTCATGCATTTCCTGAGCTCTGCGTGTTGGGACTCTAAGTTGACCAAGAAAAGATTTGCTTCTCTAACCCATAGATGTGAGTAATGTAATGACTCGTCGGGTAATGGGCTGTGCTATAACAACTGAGCAGATTTCTTCCCTCAAAAAAACTGGAACCTCCTAAACGCCGATGCGGATCCTTTTCGGGGCAGCATGTTTGCATGTTCCGGGCAGCCACGAGCGGCGTGAAAGCTCTAAGCTCAAAATGTGGCCTGTTAACTGCTAACCGCAAAAAGCCGCCTCAAAATCCCTCATGTAGATATGACTGAAAACCGCGGCCCCTACGCCCTATGAGCCATAAGCCCTATGCCCATGGATCTGTACTCAGACCGAGAGTCTGCTTGTCCTGTTTCACGTGCGCGTAGGGACACTCCCTCAGCACGGAAAAGATTTGGGCTGCAGTAGCAAAAAAACCTGTAGGTGTCATCTTATAGTGTGCTTGCATGCTTGCATCAGGATTCCGCATATTCTGCATCCACCAACGCTGCGCAACTGCTGCACGCATTTGACAATGCACCCCCTGCTGCGGAAGACACCAACCTCTGTGATCTTTCCTTTCTGTCCTGACGCTGCTGTCGGAACTATTAGGCAAAAACAGCACAAAGAGGCCGGCCTTGTCCAACTTTGAAAGCCAGGAACTTATGAGTCTAGACACGAAGCCCTGACGGTATCACAAGTCGTGCTCCAACTCAACACTCACAAACTCACCAAACCACAAACACGCACCCGACCAATGCATTTGTCAGATTCAATCCCGTGCAACAAGGTTCGGTGTGTATATGCAACAGCATTCACGCCCCGCCCCCCCTTCCCGCCTCCCCCCCGTTCCTCCCTTTTTCATGGTCCATGATGTCTATGATATAGAACATGATTAACCTTTCCCCCCGCGGTCCTGTGGTCTGGGTTTGGTGGTTTAAATGGGAGATGTAGATTAAGTTTATAGAAGCTTAAAGTGTTTATAGAAGGGTTCTATACGGTTTAAAGAAGGTGTGCAGACGGTTCATTGATTTAATGGCCGGTGTTTAGAGGTCTCAAGATCTTTTCTGAAGCGGTTTGTAGAAGGTTTTTGAAGGTTTGATAGAATATTATACAGACCTTACAAAGATAGAGTGTTTCTAGAGGGCTTATAAAGGCTTTATATAAGTTGTCATAGAAGGTTTACAGGGGGTTATAATAGCTTTTATAGACGGCTTGCAAAAGGTTAGAGAGTTTTGGGGAGGGTTCGTAGAGGGTTTATGAAGGTTTCATAAAGTCTTTAGTGGAAGCTTATGAAGGTGTGGTCCGTGTGGTCCTGTTGTCTGGGTCCTGTGGTGAGGGTTGAAAGATGGTTTGAAAGAAGGTTTTAGAGAGGCCCCCCCCTGTGGTCCTGTGGTCTGGGTCCTGTGGTGAAGCTTCATAGAAGGTTTGAAAGAAGGTTTTATGGAGGTTTGACGGAGACTTCATGGTTCTGGGAGGTTGTAGATATGGCTTATTCCCAGATAAGGACCAGACTATGGGTGGGGGGTGAGGGGGTGGGGGGCTGAGAACGCGGAGCGCGGACGCATATAGAGCGTATAAACCTACAAAACACCTGACATCAAACACATGCCACGTTCCAGGCACCTGAACCCTGTTGCACTTACCTAGGCCTTGCGCCCTGAAGCTTATGTGTCCTCTACTGTACATAATCTTGGCTTTCGCTCCGTGTTCTGTCGAATTTTCTGTTTGACTTTCAATTTTCTTTTTGCCGTCACAGGACCTGACCCTACCGCCGAAACGTTAATCTCCACTCCCTGTTAACGTTACTCTAAAAACCAACTGCAGTCTAGCGGCTTGGCTTTGCATTCCCGACCAGTGGCCATGGTCCAGCAAGGCAACAGGGAAGTTGCGAAAGCCTAGAGCACGCGAATGTTTAAGGTTTCTGGTTTAGGCGGTATAGTAAAAATGGCCCATTATTTCTATGACTACTATCATTACTACCATTATTATTACTGGGGTTGTACGAGACAATTGGAGCGGTTCATGTGGATTCCACACGGGTTTGTATTGCTTGCATATTGAAATTGGTTTCGCTTGGGTCCAGCTGTTTGGGGGTTGATAATTCCTGGGCTGGCGGTTTGTAGCTGAAGCCGAAGACCAGGCTTATGGTGTGGGATTTATATGTTGGAAACCGCCGCAACGAGAATCCACTACTGGACCCCAAGAATGAGCTCCCGTGAGCCGTAAATACGACGCCCCCAAGCTTGAAGCGTGACTGCTCCCTACTCACATCAGAGGTATCTTCTGGAATCATGTAGGGCGAACATCCCCTGCCCTCGCATCAAACACACGTCCCTGTAATAGTCCTTAAGTCTGCTCCGTGTGGGTGGGGATACTTAGCATCACTATGGGCGGGCTGCGGCATGATTCAGCTCTTAAATCTCGGCTCTGAAGTCTCCAGCTGAAACGTTCAACCTGGAACACAAGAAGCCTAAGCCCTTACTCAGGTACCCAGGCTTTCCCGTGAAAGACTGGCCTGGCATGCCTCCAGGCAAACCCAGTAAAGGCTGGCCTCCCATGCGCACGCGAATGCTTTCAAAAATGCCTCACAAATACTCGAACCGGAACGGTCAAAGTAACAAGTATGAGAATTCTGGGAAACCATCGAGACTGCTGCATTATTTGCCTAGTGCGTCACATGGTTCCTTATGAACAGTGAGCGTTGGTGGAAGGATGTGCTGAACGACAACACATCTGTTGCATTCTACCTCCAAAGCAGATCTCGTGGTAGAAGCCCTGGTATGCTTATCAAAGGAACCTATGGCTCGCTGATCTGGCGAGGGGCCGTATCATCGGGCTGTTCTCCTCTTCCTTTCTAAACCTACATCATAATTCCTGAAAACCGCTAGGATCACGCAAGTAATTTTCCCCAGGGTTGCTCCAATCTATCCAGTAGAAGGATTTGGTACGCAACTTTCGTGAAGTACCCCCGGCATCCACCAACTGCTGTGCATAAGCCTAACCCAGATTTTCGAGGCTGCCCTCCAAACCAGAAATGCAACTCATAGGCCTGGATAGATGATTCGACAAACAGAGGCCAAACAACATCAGAGCACGTAGAAGTCCTTGCAAGCACCTGGACCCCAAAAGTATGTAAAATAATGGCCTTTATGGCTATTATGATGGGTTTAGGGCTATTATTTTACATGCTTTTGGGGTTTAGGTACAGCCTCTTTGGATGTCTTTGCGCTAAAGCTGCCTGTGCTCAGACGGAACTCCTATACCCCGCCAAAGGGTATGGAGGAAGGCCACCCATCGCTTATGTGACTAATCGTGGGTGAGGGAGCCTACATGTGCGCCATAATTCGCAACGTCTACATCCGCGACTGCGAGCCTTCATCCCGGAATGTCCCCACTCTCAGGGCCCACTCTCCACCCCGGGAACCTGAATAGCAAATAAAACTCAATCTCAATTGAACGTGTGGAGTCTACTGTGTATCCACTGAATCCCGTAACACCCTAAGCCCTAAACCCTCAAGCTCATATAAACTTACCATTGCTTAGGGTACCCAAATTTCCTTAATTTTAAGATT
>CAJNIZ010001987.1:0-22716 GCA_905231905.1 Symbiodinium pilosum | reverse complement strand
GCAAGGTGAAACAGACCATGCTGGTGTCTAGGTTAGGAGGACCCGCCACCCTGTAATAGTGGTATAATAGGAATATAAGAGGACCCTAATATAATCCCTATTATCCCCTATAGTCACTATTACTGGGTGCGGGGTCCACCTAAAGTATCCAGATAACGAACCAGTTCAGGGCAATATGTATGGATATTAGCATCTAAACCTCCACAGCAAGTTCGATGGTCATGGGCTGGCACATCCAGCCCTGAAACATGCCTTGGTGATAGGGCATATAGGGAGTTGGGTTCCAAAGCTTCCAAGATCGCACGTTCCTTGGCTCTACCCTAAACCCTGAACTACAGGGCTTCAAGTATGGGGAGTACCATGACGGGCACGAGCGAAATTCATGTTAGCAGTCAGGCACCAAGTGTGAAACTGAAAGCTTCACCCTTACGCCATGGTCTTGTTAGGCACTTTCTCGGCTCTTAGACTTAGATCACCAGGTGGAGAATTAGTTGCTAATCCTGTACGCCCCTTCTAAGGCGCATATAAGGCTTGTATAAGGGTAATATAGGCCTCTTAACAAGGGTATCCGCCTGATAGCTACTGGCTTTGACGTTCCCTTGATCAGCGAAAAGATCAACATGCTTGGGAAACATAGCTTCATGGGACCTTCGCCACGATCACCGCTTGAAGGTATGCTGATCCCCCCTCCCCTAAAAGTAAGCGCACCCCTCCCAGGTAATCCCAATGTGGCACCATTATGTAAGCATGGGTTCCGGGCCGGGGGGGTTATTGTCAGCACTGAACCCGAACTTTAAATATTGTGTCAGTTTCCATTTTCTTTTCACTCCCCCGTATATGTACATATTTATATACACAGACGTAGCCCCATTGGGGGCTTATAAAACCCTAAACCCATGGCAAGCCTTATAAACAGACCTTGCGCCTAGCTTGGCAGCCAGATTCTAGTTTCCACGAATGATGTGAAGCGTCGCAAGCACGCCCTCAGCATGTCTGCAAACACGTTTTATGCAATATATAATCGTAAAACTAGCACTAACAATAATAGCAAGTTTCTCCACATTTCTTCCCACATTCCGCCAGGTCTTTGGATGGTGAATAATTGTAGTCGAAAACCCACCCCACAGCTGCAAGTAAACCGTAACCTGTCCAGTTCATGGGAAAGGCAACGACGAAGCTTTCTTGTTATTCGAGTGCACAGAGCCCCTTGGCGGAGGATTTAGGCGTTAGGGTTTAGGGGTATCATCTCAGACTCTGGCAAAAAGTGGGAGTTTCTGAAAACAGGAATGGGTTTGGGGAATCTACTGGTACAGGGCGTTTTGAAGGCCTTTGTGACATTATAGGCGTCCCCATGGAGGAATCTCTGTAAGAAAAGCCCGAGTCACTACCTCATGCTCGCAGGAGATGGGATGCAATAGGTGGGGTATAAGCGATCTACCCCTAAACCCTAAAGTGTGTTCGATAGAGATGGTGATAGAGGGCTTGGAGATTCTCATAGATGAAGCTGTCTGGCGATCGGGAGTTGATGGTGTCACTGTCGTCCGGAAGGTTAGAATTCCCAGCCCAGCTTTATCCACTTTTGTGTTGAAGTCTCCCCAATAAATCGCAAGACCTGCACCCCAAAGCAGCAACCCTACACCCGTGCATTTTCAGATCTGCTTGAAAGTCGAGGCTCGAGATTTTGGGTGCTTCCAAGCGGATCATGCAGAAGACTGGTGTGGAAGTTGCTGCTTGTCAGCTCTTAAGGTACCTACAGGGACCAGGGTTTATGGGGTCTGTCAGAGGCTACGGTGATACACATTTGTGTGTGTATATACCTCTGCACACTTAGGCCATAGGGGGGAGTTCAGGAACCCTCAAAAGAAGGGTAACCTGGAAAGATGAGATCAGGGTCATTCCAAGAAGGAGCCCCCCTTGATTTTGTTTTGCTCCGCATGACCCCAATGCACAGCTAGATGGATTTGTTTTGCCGGTTTCCGGCGCAGCTAGAGTCTGCAGCTACGTGCAAATCAGCAACCTTCAGCTTTAGGTTCATGAAGGGTTTTGATAAGGGGCTAATAACTCATAGTACTTTTGTAGGAGGAAGACCTAAGTTTAGGGCCTGAGTATAGGGTTTCAAAAGATTTGCAAGATGTCAGATGATGGCAAAGGAAATGTGCCGGTTGCTTTGTCTAGGTCTAGGTGGGCTCTTCTGACATGATTTCCGCTGCTGCTGAACACGGTACATGTTGCTGCTGGGTGGAAGTGGTTTAAGATAATTCATTGTGGTTTCAGTGTGGTTCCGCCACCCGAGAAGACGCTTATTGAAGGATAGATGCATGTAGACGGGTAATGCATCATGAAATATCATGAAGAGCCTACTTTCCGCCAAACTAGCATAAGCGCCCGCCTAGCCCCCTTTCAATCTAACAAAAGGCTTTATGAGAACCCCTGGACCTGGACCCCTTTCAGGTTCCATTTTAATTTGGAGTGCTTGGACCCTCCACCTACCCTTCTTCTGGGCCAAGGTGGCCCTCATTAGGGTCCTGGTAGATTGCGGGTTCTTTCCACAGAAGCTAGCCGAGGGTGATGGCAGCAGTTTCCGCGAGTTTGTGGCGCAGCTTCTGGGCAGCAACTGATGTCCAAAAGGCCTCTTCAAGGTGTGGGAGACAGGAGAAAATGCACTGGCAATGTAATGGGTATATAAGTATATAATATTAATATCAATATTATTAATATTAATATTAGTAATAGTAATAATATTACTAATATTAATAATATGAATATTAATAATATAGCCTTTTTGGGGTGGGGGCAGTCTCCACCCTGGAACGCGTTAATCCCTTGAGCTCCAAGTCCCTCCGGGTCTGGGGTTTAGGGTTTAGGGTTTAGGGCAACTACAGGAGGGGAGTGAAGAAGGTGGGGCCCTTCCATAAGTTTTTTTTACATCCCTTAGATCATTTCCCATAATCCCAGACAGCCCTAATAATTATACCTCTTCCGTGAACCCCCTTGAAAAGAGACTCCCCTCCCTTACTTAGTCCTAAATGGGCATTTCTACAAACAGTCCCAAAAGAATGCCCACTGAGGACCTCACACCATCCCCTGATAATCCCTATATATCCCTTGGGGGTCCCTTAGGGCAACCCTATTGTGAGAAACTCCCAAAATTGAAGCATACTTCGATTCAGGCAAGTAGATATGCGGGCTACCACACATAGGGTCGCTAGGATGAATGAAGTAGTGTTTAGGGCTTAGGGTTTAGGGTTTAGGATTTAGCGTTTAGGGGCTTAGGGTTTAGGGCTTAGGGTTTAGGGTTTAGGGCTTAGGGTTTAGGGTTTAGGATTTAGGGTTTAGGGTTTAAGGTTTAGGGCTTATGATTTCGGGTTTAGGTCTTAGGATTTTAGGGTTTGACGTTTAAGATTTACGGTTTAGGGTTTGGGAGTTTCCCAAAATTAGGGCACCAGGTATATTGAGGTCTATAGCGGGACCCCTTGTTTTGGGAAACTACCATACAGGGCTCCTCAGTCGGTGAATGTCTGCCTTTGGCGTCAAATCTGAAATTGGCCCCAAAATAGACCAAAGTTAGACCCCAATTGCTGGGACCCCCCCCCCATACTTGAGGATGATTTGAAGTTGATCTTTTGTTCCGTGCAACCCAAATCCTAGGTAATCAGGATTAATTAGGGGTGGGGTGGCGGCCGCTGCAGGAAGAACGTAGATGTGGAATCCGTCACGGAACTGGGTGTTTCTCATAAAGCTCCGTATACACTCCTTCCGGAGCCCCATACTCCTTACAACCCGCTTTTGCGAAATCCCTTTGTGAAGTGCAACCATCGCTCTGGAGATTGGATTTGAGGGTTTTGGGTCTAGGGGATATATATTCCGTCTACTTATAAGACTTATGGCCTCTTCAGGGAGGGGGAGACAAAGGGTGGGTTATCGTGGTAGTATAGGGGCTGATACAAGGTTATTTGGGGCTGGAGCACGTAACCGCATATGTATATATGTATTTTGTACATACATACCTACCTACCTACGTACGTACGTACGTACATACGTACATACACATTGGGAAAAAGACTTTGATAATATCCTAGATGCCTTGGGTCCCTATGTCCTAAAGGACAGCTTCAGGCCCTCAGGTGTCAGCCCAGGTTGGATTGCCGGCAAGATTACAGGGTTTAGGGTTTAGGGTTTTAGGGGTTTAGGGTTTAGGGGTTAAGGGTTAAGGGTTGAGGGTATGATTACATAAAACCCCTGCCCATCTTAAACTTGGCCCGTCGAAGGTATGAAGTTCTTATGGCAGGAAATAGTTTAGGAGGACCCCCCACCCTGGAATAGTAGTATAATGGGAATATACTAGGACCCTAGCATAGTCCTTATTATCCCTTATAGTCACTATTCTGGGTGGGGGGTCCACCTAAGAAATAGTTCACATTTGCTGGAGGGAGCTTTTGCAGGGAAAGGACCTTTGCTGCCTTCCTCCGTACTCCGGCAAAGTTGCACCCTACAGTGAAATAGAAACACACCTATATAGATACACATGTACGTATATATATATATACTTTTGACTGGTATATGCATATATACTTTTGACTGATATAGGACAAGGTCAGTATGCACAGTCTAGGGTTCGCAGTAGCTAAAATTGCCCACCAACGAGGCGCATTTGGTTGTTGAGGGGAGAGGCCCAACAAGGAACCCCTGACTCTGAACTTCAAGCCCTTGACTCAAGCACCATAACAATGGCCTGGTCCCCATGTTTTAAGGCAAAGCGCCATTCTTCCCGAGTATTTGGGAGGTCTCCCTAAGCCCAGGCCATAAACCCGTGACCGCACCTCAGCTTCCAAGGAAAGATGAAGCAGCCTTCCTTTTCCAGCTGGTCTCATATGTCACGAAAGCAACAGAGGAAGACTCCCAGCTCAACTCTACCTAAACTTATGCATAGGGAGGTGGCTAGGGAATCTATAGATCATCGTCTAGGGGGGTTAGGGATGAGATTTTGGTTGGAGGGTTGGGGCTTAGGGTTCCCAAGCCCGAAGCTCAAGAACATAGAGCAGACATGAAAGCCCGGGTCGAAGAGAGAGGAGTTCGTGCGCATGCGCTGTTTCTTTGGAGGCTCACGGGCAGGCATGTCTGTGGCTGCACGCAGCTATGCTCGCCTGCAACCGTAGCCGTTCAACTTAGGACCCTATGTATAACTGCCCATGACACTTTATGCGGAGCTGTTCCTCAACAGATTATCCCTACTCAGAACCAGTAAGAAAACTCCAAGAGCACGGCCGCAGATTCGGGCTCAAGGCATGATAATGAGACAGTCCCAGCCGAGTGCCTCCGTCCTGCATTTCAGATGCTTCGTGTATACAGGATTTCCGGGCAGCAGCTGGCCTCCGTTTCTGCGTTGTTGTTAAGGAACTTAATTTGAGTTACTATGTTGGGGAAACCATATTAATTAATTACTACATATACCCATTATGGTAACTTAATCTAAGTTCCTTAACAGCAACCCAGGTTTCTACAAAGGAGTTGTCGGACCTGAGGGACGTGAAGGGGCTGAAGCGCCGGCTCCGGTTTCGGCATGGCCTGCCAGTATTTCGCTTATGCTCCAGTAAACTTCTACCGCTTGCGGGGGTCTTCTTAATTCCCCGAAAACTGGTGTATGAGAACGCACTGAAAATTGCAAGCACGTGCCCAAATTGTGGTTGTATTTCCGGGATGATATGGGAGCCTTCAAACTGTTAATATTTATGGTTAATTAGTCATATATAGGTATAGATACCCTGCTTAACAGAAACCTCAAGCCCCAACCCAACCCTACACCCCAAACCTCCCTGCATTCCCCCAAGGGCCCACGAAAACTGAGGTATGTCTTCAGCAACTTTTGCGGGATGGCAGTATTCTGGAGGATGCTGATAAGCTTTATCCCACAGATCTACAGCTGGTCATGCAGTCTGAGGCTCCCACGCCTGCAGGTTCCAGGACGTTGCAAAGAATAAGGGTTGTATAGGTTTCGTAGGGGTTATGTAGGGTTTATATAGGGGTCATAGATGTAAAGGTACATAAGGTTTTTGGGAGTGTATTTCTTCCAGTAATGGAGAATCAACTGGAAAATCAGCATTAAATGGAAGTTGGGATTACGCTGCGGTTTATGGGCATTAGCGCTAGGTACCCAAGGTATAGCCAGACAGCATTCTATAGTCTATTAGAAGGGTGATCATCGGCAACATCAGTATTTCTTAGTATGCCTACCCAGGAACTTCCCAGGAGGGTCCCTATCTCATCCTTCAACGGACCGCCAGAATTCCCTTAGACATCCTAAGTTGACCGTTGAGTATGGCCGTGTGTGATTCAATCTGCCTTTACAAGAAGAAGTCGCTTTTCTTCCAACTCGATTTTTTCGTGCTACGATCGCTGCTAATGTTGGATTCTTTAAACTTGGGGGCCCCTCCCCCCCTAACAATACGGCCCTCAGAAAAATGGAAACTCAGGACTTTATAATAAGGGCCCCTCGGTACTGAGGGCCCCGGGAGGTCTTGGGGATTACTTCAGAAGGGATGTTTTGAATTCGGTCCCGTATCCTTTTTAGGGCCTCAAAGTCAAAAACACATTCTTCAAGGTAGTCCCAACAATGGCCCGGAATTAAATAAGTTGCTGCGCAAACATATTATTGAAGGTTTCTTCACTAAAGCAAGTGCAACATTATGCATAAAAGACTCTAATGCAATGCTTGCTGTCGAACTTGCACTGTACATTAACGTACGTACAGTAATTCTGGCCATCGTCGTGCATCATATCGTTGCCGGGGGGCTGCAGGTACAAAAGAGCTGCTTGAGGCAGCTGCGCTGGGTGAAGTTGCAACTGTGCGCGCGCTCTTAGACACCGGTGTGGACAAGAATGCGGTGCCTGGAGACAACGTCAAAAACATTGTCAGCGATTTCATACGCTGCTAGCCTAGCTCTTAGAAGCTATAAGGACCGGTTTTTGTGGCAGAAGGGGGCTGCAGGTGGATTGGTGGGGCACAACCGCCCTCATGCGAGCAGCTGCGAAGGGGCAACTGGAGGTGACGCGCTTTCTGCTAGAGGTCGGCGCGGCAAAGGGCAGCACAGACAGGCCTTCCTTGCGAATTTTGAGCGTAGGCTGTAACTAGGGATCCCTTTACTCTTCGGGGAAAACTACGGCTTATAGCACTGAAGCAAAGAGTGCAGCAAGGGCCGTTCAGGGCAAGTTGCACATTTTACAGGAAGATCGCGTGAATCGCGTGATTGCAGAGTGTCGGTGGTCCTTTCTGAGATCCCTGACAGGCTAGGCTGCACAGCTCTCATGCAAGCCTCGACGTTTGAGCACCAGGAGGTTGCACAGTTGCTTGAGAGCTAGGCTGCAAGATGAACTTTCCTAGGAAGCCCAATATCTTTCAAGTAGGAAAATTCCTCAACTCACATTAGGCTTCCTAGTATCATTCAATGAAAATTGCTTAGTGAAGTTATATTGGGCTATCTGGGTTGTTCAGCATGGTGACAGGCACAGCATACCGCCAACGCAAACCTTGTACCTAAAGCCCAACCCGGACCAAAAAGTAGGCAAACTAGCGGCCCCAAACCCTTTGAAAAGGCAAATGGACCATTGTTCGACATAATTTGGGGCGGTCCAGGAAAGCATTTATTGGGCTCTATTGCTACCCTGCCCGTGTGCAATCGGGACAGCAAGTTGAAAAGCCCGGCTGACCTGCTGTTCTGATACTGAGCCACGTGGGCAAATGCAAAGAATTTCTTTTTCTCGGGATAGAGAAACATCTAAGTTACGTAGGGATATATAGGGCTTAGGGTTTCCTAAAATATGAGGCGCTAATAATAAGGATTGTAGTCTATTGGGATTTATATCGGGGGCTTGTATACGGCCTCTTGCATACCTGCCGGGCCTGGATCATTTATGTCTCCGGCACCAGGCAAAGAGGTAGGTTCGAGGCTCCAAACACAAACCTAAAACCAAAAGCCTCAATGCCCGGCACCCTGAACCCTGTGGACTGAAGCCCGCAAGTGAGCGTAATCCCCTGAAGCTCCGTCTCACCCTAGCCCTTGCAGGCTCGGTGTAGGGGGTTTACATTCTACTTTGTGGGACCCTGGAATTATTAATGGGTTAGGTCACCTACTTCTAAAGTGTCACTGCAGGGTTAGAATGGGGTTATTAGGGGAATATAGTATAGTACCTAACCCCAGGGCCCCTGAAAGTAACGCATGAACACTAGGCTTTGAGGAAAAGGGTTCAGGTAGCATAGCTAATAGAAACCTGAAGGGCCACACACCATCCCTAGCCTTGGGGTCCCTACTACCAGGGACCTATGGTTCGGATAGGGGTTTAGGGTTTAGGGTTTAAAGGGTTTAGGGTTTAGGGGGTTTAGGGTTTAGGGTTTAGGGGGTTTAGGGTTTAGGGTTTATTAGGGTCCCTACTACCAGGGACCTATGGTTCGGATACAGCCCCGACGGAGCAAGAGCTGGAGAATGTAATGTGTATGGCACTATAGACTGTTGCTGGGTAGGGGCAGTACCCCTCAGAGATCCATGGTCACAACCAGAAAGGGTTGAGAGTTCTGGGCTTCGGGTGCCAAATTCATGAAGACCGAGTCTCTCCACAAGAAGTCCTCCCAGAATGTGCACTTGAGAATAGGGTTTTAGGGATTTACGGATTTCGGCCTAGAGATGTTTAGGGATTAGGGTTCAGGGTTGACAGGGTGGGACAGTTCCGTAAAAAGGGGGGTTCCCAATATAGATCCCGAAATATTATGGTCCTTATTATGGGGACCCCCAATAAGGTGCCCCTAGTTGTTGGAATCTCCGTAAACCTAGACAACTGCAGGATTCAGAGAGGCTCGTTGGTCTGTCAGTTCTGTGGGTGGTGGCACGCTTGCTGCGCACTGCTGCCACTGGTCACAGCTCCTTATGTTACTTGGAGGGTCCGGCGGACTTCGTAAGTATGCTTACAAACTCTACCAGCCATGCAATCACAATATAGTAATTCCAGTTATCCCCATGCTGGACTTACTTGCTAAGTTTTCCTGACCCTTCAATTAGGACGTTTCAAGATGGAAAATTGCCAAGCAGAGGCGTGAGGGTGTGTATTGTTGACCTTTAGGCAAATCAGCTGCCCTCATACTTGATAGCGGAAGAGTGCGTAAACCGCCCTGATTGGCATCTTCTTGTGAAACTGTCTTTGACGGTGAGATTTCACTGGTGGGATCGAAAAGAAAGCGCCGGTTGTGATTTCAGCTGCCTCAGCATTTATCGGAATCAGCCCTCTGTTGTCCGGTCCCCCGCTTTTGAGAAGTCCCCGCACACAAGAAAGGCTTGTAGATATTTTATATGTTCACAAGAAGAGGGGCAGACTATGACCGTGATCCAATTACAGCAAGTCGTGGCTTGGTTGCGACATACCGTCTTTTTTAGAAAGCACTTACATCTTGTTTGCCTTACCGATTCCCATTATGGCTGGTTTCCCTACAAAAACCATTTGCCCGTCTTTGCGTCCTAGGCTGCTCATAGAATAGTCTATCCTGAACAATCAGTCCTGTTTTGCCGGATTAATAGGCTTGCCTAGTGGTAAACCCTGAGCTCTGTATCCTAGATGATGTGTTAATCTTCCTGTCAGCACCCAAGTAGTATTGCCGGCAGGCTCAAGGGGCTTCTATGTGAGGTAGGATTTCAGCGCGGGTTTTGGTGAGTGTAAGAAGGTTTCCCGGAAATATGTTTGTCAATATTTGGCTTACCAAGGGACCGTTAAGGGTGGACATAGGGCATAGGGGTCCCTGTCGTAGTTTTGTGGTCATCATCATATTCCTTATGAAGGAACCCATGTCCAAAAATCATGCGGGGAAATGCTGACTGTAGCTCCTGTGGCGGCGAAGAACGGGCGAGTAGTATTTCTCTGATCATACAGTAAATGCTGCCCACCATAGAGTATCTTAGCTTATGCCCTCCTTTTGGGGAATCGTTTGTTTGAGGAGAACAGACATATTACGTGGTTCAAGCACCACAAAGACGCTACTCATTCGGTAAGTCCAGAAAGTCCAAGTTCGTTGTCACCCTGGCAGTCGCGATGCCTCTGATAAAGGCACAAACTGCTGGTCCGCAAAATTGACAACCGTTACTGGCCATGCTATCATCATCTCAGAAGCTCAAATAGGGCCAGTTGAGGTTGTTTTGGTGGTTGGACCGTCAGAGTCCTGCTCATTAAACGCCCTACCCAAAAGGAGGATATAATTCATTATGCTGAGGACCATTGTACACCCCAAATCAACCACGACTCATTTGGGGGCGAGGTCGCTAGAAATTGCCCAGCCACTGTCTTAAAGACCCTTAGCTTAAACCCCAAATCCTAAAGCCCGCCTTCCAGGGTGACAAAGAACGTGGAGGTTCAGGGTTTAGGCTGGGGTGGGCCTTCATCCAGACTTTGTTGTATATTTATCCAGTATGGAGCGGCCTTCACAGAATTACCATTATCCATTGCGGTCACTATTAGTGCATGGGCGGGGGGAACCTGGCGTACAGAGTCAGGGTTCTGTGCCTGTAGCCGAAGTATTTCAAGCGTATTAGTTAGGCGGCCTATAACGATAAGCACAGTTATACATAGACTTTACTTACCCTGAACCTCAAAGAAGACGTTGCACTAGAGACGGCTATTGACAAAAGGTCTGTGGTGGGCAGCTTTTCCCCAGTCATGTTTGGGCAACCAGCCATATCCTGTCCAAAAGTATGTGGAACGTAAACAAACTCGTGCGACCCTCGTTCTGACGCAGCAGGGCCTCCGTCTGTAGACTCATAGACCGTCTCCAAGACGGCTGAATCTCCTACAAGAACACTGGTAGGAAACTCGGGCACAAGGAGTGCCAATCATAGCAGAGTTAGCTATCAACATGTGAAACTTGAACCTGATAGGCTTTGAAACTCCTAGGTCCTGAACGCCCCAAACGCCGCAAGATTAAGTGGTCAGCCAAGGGCAGCGCGCAGACCTTTGAGATGAAAATGCAGATGAACATGGGTAACAAGCGCCGGGGCAAGGCCGTCCAGCGGAAATGCTTTGCCCTGCCTTGCGCTGGCTGATAATTTCTATTCTACCTCTACAGATGAACCCTGACCGAACACCCCTAAACCCTAAACCATTAGTATGGATCTAAGCCCTAAACCAAGATTGTGGATGACGCGCTCTTGTTTCGTAAGATGCCTATTGATTTTTTGCGTAGTTTGGCAGTAAGGGTTCAATAATTGTCTTGTAGGCGGACCAGGGCTCTGGTTTAGGGTTTAGGGTTTAGGGTTTCTGAGAATGAGCTCCGCATAACCCTACTCAAAGCCGCAGTTATACTTGTAGAGACTCTAGGGGTGTATGATGGGGGTGGCAGAGGCTTTCGGGGTTCCTATGGAAGAACATTACACAGACAACAGTGACAAACTCCCATTTAACTTTGCTTACATGTCTTCCGATTCTTATTCGTGGCGGCTCCTCACCCCTAAAACCTAAACCCTACATCCTACACCTCAGAAAGCCTCTCTGCAACAGACAAATTAAGACAGCTTGCTGGTGTTTTGAGGGTTGTGGCGGTACGAATATAGGGACGATTACAGCGGTATGAGGGTATCATACGAGCTATAATCTAAATTCCTAGTATCCCCCTTAATCAGCCCTGTAATCGTCCCCTATATAATCCCCCGTATATAACCCTCCTTCAAGGAGTATGGCTCCTTTGGGGATCATTCTACGGATCCACTACCCCACACTCCCTTAGGCACAAGCAAGGATAAATGAAGCTGACCTTTCAAACTCACAGCGTAAGTAAGGCTACTTGGGTGTCTCACCCAAAAAGGGGACCCCAATATAGTCCCCAAAAAACATTATAATCCTTATTATGGGGACCCCCAAAATGGTACCCCTAATTTCGGGAAACCCCAACTTGTGATTTATATATCATGTTCGGCTCCACGGACTTGTTACCACTACCAATGCTATGATGCCCAGGCCAAGTGGCGCGCCCTGCCTGCATGAGTTGGTGGTTTCGCAAGGTTTGATATTAATAGTCATAGTAATATAGTAGTAATAGTGAAATAGGAATAGTATATAGTAATAATGATGTAGTAATATAGTAATAGTGATACTAGTATGTAGTAATATAGTAGTAGTGATAGTAATAGTTTGGTATGCTCTCAGCGTCTACTGCGGCTTTCTACTGCTTGGCTTCTGGCATTCTGTCTGACTCTGTCCGTCAGTGTGTAGCTCGAGACTTGCAGATTTGCAATTCAAGCATGTCTTTTCCAGGAGTAGGTCATCGGCTGCCACGATGCGAATGAACACAAAGTCGTAGCTGAGTTTAGATTAATAAACCCTTTCCCCTTAATAGGGATTCTACTAGGGATCCTAATATTTAGGCCCTTAAATGCTCACCCCTGCACCCAATTTACTCTCTGAGAACCTCGAACACCTAAACCCTACTTGTATGGTCAGGGGGATGTGGAACGTATAGCATATTTAAAGCCCCTACAAGCCATAGCACGCCAGTTATCTTCTTTCCATTCCAACCTGGGCCCGAAACCCAATGGTTGAGGGCTTGTGGACCCCAACCCTAAACCCCAAACCCTAAACTGTCATGTGAGTAGGATTTTATTTGGGCCTACTATGGTACCCAATATAGAGTAAGATTATATCCTCCTTTTGGGGTATAGTATTTTATACAGGAATATTATCTTACTGGGTTTAACCACCAAAAAAACACTGCTCATGTATGCCTAGGCTTTGACATCTTCCTTGAGGGCGAGATCACCTTGGCTAAGGCTGTCCTGACATCGCTGAAGCCGGTGCCCAAACGGCATTTCAGTGCTATTCTCAATGCAGATACCATAGTCTCCAATTTAGAGGAAGATCATATCATCCTTTGGTTATCGCAATTTTCAGAAGAACCTAGTTTTACGTGTTTGGACCACAATAATAAGAAGAATGCCGCTGAATTACTGTAGTGCCAACCACTGGTAACAAAGACGTCCTGCAATAGTTGTATGTGCGATTTTGGAAGATCTGTTGTTCAGATGCAAAACTTCAGATCTTTTGTTGAGTGTTTTTTTTTTGCGTTCGAACGGGTCGGTGGCCGGTGGTTGGGGTTTTGTTGCCAGGACATGGGGTCAGGGGGCATCCTGTAATTACACCCGGAGTGTTGGACTTTTTTGCTGTTTCTGCTGAAGCCTCCCTTTCTGAGACCTTTTTTAAGGGTTGCGTATAAGGCACAGGCGTCCCCTAGGGGAGACCTTTTTTAAGGCGGCGGGCTTTTAGATAGTTGTTTCTGTGAACAGCTGTCTCTTGAGGATGTCGCGTTCCCTTTGGACTTGATTTCCTATGCAGAGTCCCCATCGCAGATTCGCCACAGGTTTGCATGATTTGTTCCCCAATGACGACCTGTCAGCGTGCTTGATTGTGTTTTTGCGCATCATAGAAAATTACTGTGTCAGAAGCCCTAAGCCCTAAACCGTGAGGTCTGTGAGGGGCTGCCTCTCCCCATGCACATACATAAACATGTACAGTGCTTGTGAGGTCGGCACCACGCTGTCAGTATCCCTGCTTTGAGAAACCGCTGAGCCCGACAAACTGATGAGAAGGACCCTGAAGCTCAGCCGTACGTGCTACCCGTCCCCTGGGCTGATTTGCAGACCCATACAGCCCCCCTTTTCCATGGACAACAGTCTACATCGGCCCCATTTGGGGGTTCCACATTATTTTGGCAAAAGTCACGCAGAAGCCTGAGCATATATTATTGCCTTATGACCTTTATATACATATATACATATGCCTAAACCCTATATAACTATTTAGGTTCCTACCTCACCGCAGCCCAGATACAGAAAGCTCGGCGTCAGAGGCACTACACACCGGAGGGCTTCCTCCCGATGCTCTGCCGCATTGCAACGCCCTAAACCCTAAACCACGCTAAATCCTAACTCGTGTTCAGGGAACCTGGGGAGGATGGGATGATGCAAGGTTTCCATAAAGCTTTGTCGGGAGTCCTGTAGGGGCATAGGTAATAGGAAGTGGGTTTCAAGTGATGATTCCATTTTGGCGTGCCAGTGCTGGGAATGAAGTGCAGAAGCCACAATATGGGTAGTTCATACGGAGACATGTGCCGAACCAGCGCCTGCACATCAACTGTTCCAGCCACACGTGGTGTGTCTTGTTGTTGGGCTCTGGCAGTGCAAATCGGCGTTTAAAAGGTGCGCGAGCACCCTTCGTATGCCTCTTGCCGCTCTTTCTCCCTAAGGGCGACTCTAGGTGTCAGGGTTTACTGTTTGTTGCCCATGCCAAAAAGTCAGTGAAGGAAACTTTTCAGAAACTTTAGGGTTCGAAATCTTGGCCATACAGGCTCTTTTCACGTCCGCGACGAAGTCCAGGTAGTTATGAGGGGAAGACTTCTGCCCGATCCTGCCTTAAACCCCAAACCCGAAATCAACCCTAAAGCCTGGCACTCCTTGGACCGCTGCCGTTCATTGTAGATGTATGCTGTGAAAGCTCTGTCCTGTCCCTATGGGATTGGCCGAGGCCCAAAGACTAGCCTCCCAAGGTGAGGATTTCTCCTGAACTTGAGCTCTCTGAAGCCTTCTTCACAATGAAAAACCCTCCTACAAACCCTAAACCCAAACCCTAAACCCTAAACCCAAACCCTAAACCCAAACCCTAAACCCTAAACCCTAAACCCAAACCCTAAACCCAAACTCCAAACCCTAAACCCTAAGGCTGCCCCCGCTTTGAGAGAATCCCCATCTCTCAGAGGATCGCAGAGCCCTTAGATGCGGTCGCTGAAATGGACCGGAAGCTGTGGCGCCATTCAGAGTTAGTGGGTTTAGGGTTTAGGCCCACGGGGAGAATGTTTGGTGATTGTATACCCCTGCATGGACCCAGATTCCATGTCATGATCCACATTTTTTCGTCCGTTACAGCCCTAAACTGTATGTAACCCTGATAACCCATATAAGCCCATATACATATAGATGGATACATAACTCTATATTTTTCCGAATTATCTGTATGTATATATGTATACATATGTACTTATCTATTCCCTCCCCATACAGCATCCCGGATTTGAGAAAATAGGGTAAAGGAGCAGCTTCGTGGTAGCCGGCCGGGTGTCAATTTCGCAAAGGTTCCATGTGTGGATTGGCTTAAAATCAGTTTTTTTGTTTTTAATGTGTTTAGGGTTTAGGGTTTAGGGGTTTCGGGGTTGGGTTTTGGGTTTTGGGATTAAATCAGTAGGATACGGGTATTGTTAATGGACTTCCTGGGTCCCTACAGGAGAATATCTCCATTTTGGTAGCAGCAATTTAGGCCAAGTCACATGTGGCAACTTTCACCGCAAGCAAGAAGAACAAGGGTATCTCGATTGTAATATGGTTACTGGGGCTACTGAGCGCTCTCTGGTATTGTTTTTGCAGACTCGGAGCTTTTACAGGAGACGTGCAATTCAAAGATGTACGTACAGGGAGTAGATTTTCGGAATTATCTCCAAAATACTACTACCCCAGAGTCCTTTCATAATTGGAGTAGCGACTTGATGAGTGATTACCAGGCTACAAAGCTTTGAACATACTGCAAGTCCGCTCAGGGGGAAGATACCAGGGCTTGGCGGTTGTAATGATACCAGGAATACTAGTATGAGTAGTATTAGTATAGTCGTAGCAGCAGTATCAATAGCATGTGGAATAGTAATGGCAACAGCAATTGTTGAGGATTCGGGGTTCCAAGATTAGTTCTGCTTTGGATTGCAGACTTCTGGTTGTTTTAGGGCATGGGGAGGGCTCGTGTGCGGGGATTCCTGTAAGTAATGGGTTGTTCTCAAAATCATTGGCCCTTTTTGGTTATAGATCATATTACGGCACCTAATGTGTAGGGGTACCCAAATGGGACCGAAATTTTGGGACCTCCCCTAATTAATGTTGCGGCAGAGGCGCCTTGGGAAAGGCTCAGGCTCCTGGTGATTGCAACAATATTCTATACCTTCCAGGCATTTGGATACTGAACCCCGGCGCACTAGCAGGGAATGGCCTCAAGCCTACAAGTTCGGGTTTCATTAGGACGACTGAGCAGCGCAGAGAGCCTTCCTTCTCAATCCTGAAAAGCCGGCCCCATATGAGCTGTAGTCTAAACTCCTCAATGGGCGATATATATGGGGGTTATATAGGGGACTACTCTAGGGGATATTAAGGGGGATACTAGGAGTTTAGACTATAGGTCATATGATTGAAGCTGAAAATGCTGCTTGACCCTGACTACCTTCTGGTATTCAACTATACTGGGGTCGCGCATGCTTTTTAGTACTAACCCGTATGAAAACCCGGCTCTACTCGAATCCCATAGAGCCTACCCTAAACACTACACAATTCAATTGGTATCACTCGGTCTTGGACTTTGAAAGCCTCATATATCCCTAGCCTTCACCCTGAGCCCCACATATCCTAAATCCAAAGCTGCACAGCAGACTACATGTAGCCCCTATAGAACGCCTGAATATCACTCTGCCTTTGACTCGAATAATTATTGCCCCCAGTCAGGAACGGTTGGCTAACCACTGTAATATCGTGATATACGGCAATTTCTACAGGCTACTAGTGGGCCCTAGGCCCTGAAGTAAGTCATCTTTGACCTAGGAATCCCATGTAATTTCTCTAGAGCACTTGTTAGCAATGCCCTAGACTACACCCCGAAGCCTAAACTGAACCCTAAACCCTGCATAATCTTGTACATCTCGCTGAGTCTTGAAACCCTAAGTCCTAAACCCTAAGCTCTAAACCTTAAATCCTAAACCCTTAACCCTTAACCCTTAATGAGGAAGCCCATCATGTTTGGGAAGACGCATACGAATCGGAGCCAGATGTCATCATCGCCAGGGTGCCTCGCCCGGGCATGGGGTTTAGGATTGAGGGTCAGGGGTTTGGGGTTTGGGGATTTAAGGTTTTGGGGTTTGGGGGTTTGCAGTAGGGGTTGGGGCTTAGGGTTGAGGGGTTCAGGATTTAAGTTTAGGGCTCAGGGCGGTTAGGTATTTTGCTTTGAGATTTAGGGCTTTACGGCTTAGGGATTCAGAGTCTGGGGTTGAGGATTCTGCGCAAATTGGGTTAGGGGGCGTAGGATTTAGGAGTTTCAGGCTGCGGGGGTGCTGTTGACGATCCCACAAGCTATGTAAATTTTGGTGGTGACTTTTTGATATGTCTCATATTGCGCTGCTCATGCAAAGAGATACCCGACATGAGCATTCGATGTGCGGTAGAACTTCGCTTCAATTACACATAGTGGTGTGCAAAAGACAGCATGAACATAAGTCTCAAATTTGCCAAGAAACGACATCCCTCATGGTACTGTAGTCCTTTCTTCAAGGGCCCCATGTTTTGGATGTAAGCCCCGATGCCCATTTTCTGGAAAGGTTCAAGAGGGCACAGGACTGGTTGAGTGCTGCGGAGATGATCTCAATTTTCTGTAAAGGTAAGGCTTGCTGCATGTAGTATCAACTCCAAACCCCGAATCTAAAACTCTGGAGTCTAAACCTGAAACACTACACCATAATAGCTCCAGCTTAGCTTGGGTGGCCCTTGCTTGAGGTTAAGGGTGTTGAGGGCTTTGTTTGCTTCAGGGTAGAATGTCCAGCGCACGTATGGGGTTCAAAGCTCAAGGTCTGCATCCAGGGTGTTAGTGATTGACTGCTTTTGCTCACAACTGGCAAGTCTGGGCCCATGTCGGGTACACTTCCAACGTGCGCGGACAGATTCTGAAGGATGTTCGAGAAGTATGATTTGTACTAACATGCTCTTGAGATGTTTCCTTTGCACCAAAACAATGCCTTACAGCTTCCACTGTCGAAACAGGCCTCCAGTTAACAGTGAGCTAGAAGCGGAGTCAGAGTGCTAAGAGACATGGTGCCCAACTTTTCAAGAAGCGATAAACAACATTTCAGTCCAAACACATGGACCTCATCAACATGAAGCTGAAGCTAAAAAAGGATATCCGCATTCTGTACTCTCTGAGACAAGGATTCGTTCTTCGGATACGTTGGACTTTGGGCGGCGCCCGCCCACTCCTGTCACTCGGGACTACCCTTTCGTTTGTACATGGTCTTGTCTGGGGTTGCAAATCTGCATGACAGATTCCTCAATACACAGCGATGAGGATAACCAGGATTTGCAATTGCTTGGGGAATACCCTTCCCTTCTCGTAAAGCCTACCAGCCTCCTAAGGAATGATATTCCCCCCTAACGGTACCATACTGGGAACATTGGTTATGAAGGGGAGGAACCTGCTGAAGTTTGGACGTTTCTCAGAATTGTCGCCAACCTACCTGACGACAATCGTATCCGACAACAGTCACGAGCATCAGCAGGCATGACTCCGCAGGACCCCGCACATGCCAATTTGTTGACATTGCTGGCCTTCAGACCGGTCAAGCTCAAGTTTATCAAACTTGCCACTGGGTAGTTCCAAGGAAGGCTGCTAGTCCCCATGTATTGCGGGGATCCCGCAGAGAGTGGGGGCGATTAGTTGAGCGAAGTGAACCACACAGCAGCTGAATAGTAGACCCTTGAATACCTCTAGGAGATCCCGTTCCCTCTCCTAGAGCTTCCAAGGATAGACAGCTTAGAACTTCTCAAAAATGTTTTGATCTCTGTGAATACATCCAGCAAACAAAAAAGTTCTGAGAGGTTGTGAGGAAATTTGTGATTAGAGTAAACTTGCAATTAAGGGCTTCATGAGCTCCTATTCCATTTCCTTCGGGGTGCTGAATTGCTACGGGAGTTTCTATCAGGGGGCGGGGGATGGTCATGAGGGGCGGCGGAATAATTTGTGTTCCTCTCACTTATTTGCTGCAAAGCTGCCGGCTCCAGACCCCGAAGTCAAACCGTAGGCGCCAAGCTCTGTACCTTTAACCCCCCCAAATATTCCCATTATCAACGTACTTACTAAGTCCCCATGACCCTCCAAGTAGAGCTTTGATCTGCTTCTGCAGTTGGAACCCCCAGCTTGGGATTGGAGGCTTCTCAGCATTAGTAGTCCCGCAAAAAGTATAGCCCCCGTTATCCAGACCCCAGAAAACAAACCCACCGTCTGGGGAAACCTCAGCATGGGAAGCCTGAAAGTAGCCCCTACAGAAGGGATACTTATAGCCCTCTGAGAACCCTACTAGACCTTCAACCCTAAACCCTAAATAGTAGTTTCCATTTTCTTTTCCATTATCCCTATATAACCCCAATATACTATAGTAGTTTCCATACATATCCCCAAGGCAGTTGTGTGACTTAGTTCCTAAAACCTGCAGGTGACGCAGGTGACGCCTTCGAAGGCCAGTAGTGGCCTTGCGGCTGCCGAGAAGCTGTCGAGTAAGCCTCGATTGAACCTCTAGCCATGGAGAGTCAGGGTGAAGGTTTTAGGGTTTAGAGTTTGGGGATTGAGGCCTAGTACATGCAGCGAACTAATTCCTGCACTAGAGGTGTCCCATCCACTTTACAACTAAACTTGCTTTTGGGTCAGGTTCCGGGCAGATACAGTGGAAAAAGCCCTTGTGGACCAAGGTTTACCCAAGAAACAGAAACATCTTGGCAGCTATGCTGCTAGACGCTGCCTTCTGGGCTGAGGTTCTGGTGGGGTCACACGTTCCCCCACCGATAGCCCCCTAAACCTCCCTCTACATGAATGGGCCGTAATTAGCCTTAGGCCTGGACCATCTCCAGGCCACTTTGATTTAGGGGGCATCCAGGCGGGGGTAGTAGTGAACCTTTGATGGGAGTTGCAGTAGGTTTGGTTGCCGCGAAGCGGCACCAAAACGAAGGTATTAACATGCAAAAGTGCTGATTGTGGTGCACTGTCCGACTTTGGATACAAGCCGAAATTCAAATTACACATGACTTGGAAGCCGTGGTTATACAGGATTTTGTATATATTCTGCGAATGAAAGCAAGGCACCGTACTAGAAGTGTGTAGTATAGGATTGGGTTGTCTTACTATGGTAGCTTAACCTAAGTTCCTAGACTGCAGCCCAGTTGTGGCACCCCTAAACCCTAAACCCTAAACCAGACTTAGAGTTTAGGGTTTAGGTGGATATGAGCATTTACCTGTACTTATGGTGCCGGTAGCATGCAAAGACTGCATACTAGCATCTTTTAGAGCCCAGAGTCCTCGACCATATTCTTCCAGGTTATATTGGGTCACATTGTTTTCTAGGGTTATACAGGGATAATGGAAAAGAACATGGAAACCATGGGCATTATATAGATAGGTATATATATGTAGGTGTTCAACTCGGGTTTAGGACACTCGTCTATCGCTTCTCACATCCAAACTTCCTGGTTGTTAGTAGGGACTGGAGGAATGGATCTCCCAGAAAGCCCCATCAAATCCACCAAAATAGTGGTTTCCATTTTCTTTTCTGTTTCCTAAACCCCTTTGCCCCTGTGAAGGCCTCAGTTGATTTGTTCGCTGCCTGCCCGTAGCAAGCAAGAAAGGGCCGCGCTATCCAAGCTCGAAACTCGACAGGCCTGGAGCTTCAACAGACTTGGAAGTCTTCCGCGCTCAGCCACAATGTAGAAGCCTGAAGGGTGCCAATGTTGTTAAGGCTTTAGGATTTGGGGTTCAGGGTGTTCCATACCGTACCCCAAAACCGCATTAAACTGAACAGACGCCTGAATTACCCCGGACAGCCATCATCAGCTCTCGCCATTCTGCCGCCAAGCGGCTTCTGCACAACATGGGAGCTTCCAAAAAAGTTGCGGTCCCCTTTCTGAAATACCTATGTTCAGGAAAATCGTATGGGGCCCACTAGGCATTGATACCCTCCGCAGGTCAAGCTCATCATGACAAATTGGCTACTTGTTGCCTGCTTTATCTGGAGCCATTGATCATCTTCATGTAAACGTAATGGCAATACAAATGATCGTCGTCAATGTGGTCATGGTATTCCTTGTCCCGTTCCTAGTCCTGCTCGTGCTCGGCGTCGTCGTTGTCCTAGTCCTGGCCGTGTTTGTAGTAGTCATGGTGGCGGTGGCGGCGGTGGTGGTGGTGGCGGTGGCGACGGCAGCGGTGGCGGTGCCGCGGTGCTCACGGCGCTACAAGGGCAGCGGCGCTGAAGTGGCGCGCGGCGGCTGTGGCGGCGTCGGGCTGGCCTGGGGGGGAGGTGGTAGTACTAGAAGCAGTAGTAGAATCAGGATGAGAGCTAGAAGTAGCAGCAGAGGTAGAGGAAGAAGTAGCAAACTCGCGGTGTAAAGGGGTGCACACTCGTATCGGGAAGCTCCTGACTTACAGGATGGCTGTTAAGACGCTGGTGGCTTGTGCATGCCACCGGGCCTGGCCCATCTTCGTTTCAAGTCGGTTCCCTAAGGTTCCAAGTGCCTAGTACCTAAATCGCACATACTTGGGCTCAAGAACCTATGTAGGAACCCAATAGTGTTCAGAGTACATATGCAACTTAGGGACTTGGACTCTTTGGAGCTTGAGACGTGCAGACATGCACGGAAGGCACCTGTCCCAGCACCAGTTGGGGCGGGCTGTCAGACAGCCCCGCCCTTCAACAATTAGTGCGGTAGAAGGCTAGGTGGAAGCCGTAATGAGTAGGCAAAGGGGACGAAGCCACACTCAATGTGAGGCCCCGGAGAGAGTGTTCTGAATGTTCAAAACTAAAGGTTGCAGCATTAGGAGGTGCCTCCTTGGGAATTCGGTTAACTCTGCCTTTTCCCCTCCTTCGACAACATCCCTGTCCCGATGGAAACATTTTATGCATGCATAATGACAATTCATTTCAAGGGAAATGGTGGTGCATAGCAGGCCCATCGCATACCTGAGTCCTCTCAAATCATCTGAAATTCCATGGGCTTTTCCCAGGAGGGGGGAAGGATTGCTCAGATAGGCTCGACAATGTCGTCATTGAGAAAAAGGCAGCGGAGAGCCTTCAGCGCAGAGATTTGCATGCCTTTTCGAGGTGATGTCTATGCAGGATGCCCATGAAGAACTGTTGCATTGATGTGTCCTGCTTATGACTTACCATCTGGGAGCACCAGCTCCTCTATCTCTAAGGAAAATGATCCCCATATGCACCTTATATACTCCCTATATCAACTCCCCCCATTGGAAACTATCATTCTCAAGAATCTCAGTCTATTTTCAAAGACTGAGGAACGCAGAAGAGGGTTTGCCTGGGTAGATTGCACCAGCATTATCGGCACGAGAATGATTATTTTTGGGCAGAATCTTTCCCAACATTGCCGGTTTTTGAGGCTTCAAATGCCCGTTCAGGCCACTACCTGCGGAAGTTCCACTGGACGCTTAGGTCCTCAAAGCACAACTAGGTACCGCAGTAGTATCCTTTTTCCCTTTTCATGTTGGGGTTTTTTCAAAGCTGAATATCAGCAAAAAGGGTACCCCTTTTCATCAAGGGGTCACTGGGGAACCTAGCCAACAGAATCCCTAAATCCTAAACCCTAAACCCTAAACCCCAACCTAGCCAACAGAATCCCTAAACAGTCACAGCATCCCTCAGGCCCACCAAGCTCCCCTTCCCATCTGAGCCATAGTCTAAACTCCTTAAAGGGGGGTTATATAGGGGATTATATAGGGGACTACTATGGGGGTTATTCAGGGGGATACTAGGAGTTTAGACTATAGCTCATATGGTTCTACAGTTCAGGGTGAAGGTGGAGGGCGCCCGGCGATATGTTAGAGATATGACAGGATCATTTTGAGAAC
>CAJNIZ010001986.1:16512-27216 GCA_905231905.1 Symbiodinium pilosum | reverse complement strand
CGTTGAATCCCCATGCTGAGAAAAACGAAGGTGTGCGAGTGTCGTGTTGTGTGTGGTTTCAGTCGGTGTGCTGAGTTCTGGACTTCTTATTAGGGAATGTTAAGCAACTTGGCTCAAACCATCAGGCTCAAGAATAAAATTTAACTATTTTGTAACCCCCAGGCATTTTAACTATATATCTTAAATTTAACTATAACTATTTTTAATGAAATATCTTATATTTAACTATAACCGATGATTTTAACTTAACGGATCCTTTGGGTATATCATTACACATAGATTAAGGTTAAACTACACATGTGGGGTTCTCCGGTCCTTTAATTTTTGGGTTAGTTGGGGACGTGTCTAAAGCTCATCGACGTTTTCTCCACCGCCCGGAGCAGTTGAATGAACTGGCGTGTCAGACCCGATCTGATTCAGACATTATTTGGTAGAATAAGACTGGGACTTTTGGAGTGGCTTCGGCTGCTTTCTGGTTCTCTCGCTAGATTCGGCTTGTGGGACGCCTGTCTTTCAGGGTCATGCTGGAGGCTGTCATTTTCGTGCTGATATACGCAGATGATCTTCATCTCCTCAGTGGTGGCAAAGAACGATGGCTCCACCTGCGGATGATGTTGGCCCTGATGCGCGTGCAAGGAACTCCTTTTTCTAGTCGCAAGTGGAGGGGAGGACTCCAAGTCGACTTGGTTGGATACTGGGTGGACTGAATAGAGTCCACTTGAGAATCTCGGAGAAGCGCTGCCGCTGGATAAGTCACAGCATATCTTCCATGGAGCAGTGGATGTTTGACGCTTCCACGAGTTTCATGGAAGGCTTGGCTTCATGTCTCACGTCCTGGTATGGGTACGCCGCATCCTGGCCCCGGGCTATGCTTGGCTTGCTGTGGCGCCGTTCTTTCGCTGCCAAATCTGATACGTTGTGCCCTGAAGTTTGTTTGGGGCCACCTTCGAGCTGGTGCACGTACATATCCGGTTGGGGTGATCGATACGGACCTGGGCGAGGTTTTCCACGCTGATGCTGATTGCAATGATGACTTGTTCATCCTGGGGGGTTGGTTCCTCCGCCGCGGCTCCGATCCAAGCAAAGCACCCTGGTTCCAACTTGCGCTTTCTCCCGAAGATGCGCCTTGGCTCTTCAAGGATGGCTCCAGCTCCTGGTCCAGCACATCCTCGGAGCTTTTGAGTTTTTGGTCGCAGCGCGTATCCTAAAACGGATTTTTCGGAACTTTTGCAAGGGCCTGGGCTGTTGCGAGCTCACTTTGCTGGGGTACGGACAACCAGGCTGCAGAATCTCTTTCTCTCTGAAGCTCCCCACGACCCAAGTCCCGCTCATGTTTGTGGTCATGCAGCATGTGATGTGCTGCGACATGATGGGGGACCGATGTCAGTTGAGTTGGCATGCTCGTGGAACAAACGAGGAAGCAGACAATATTACGAAGAACCGTCTGGATGGCTTCGATGGTTGTCTTCGGATCCCTGTGACTTGGGCAGAGATCGATTTTTCTGTATTAGAACCGCTTTTGGCGTTTTGTGATTTCCGTGAAGATCTGTAATCCGCTAACATGGATTCTGAAGCTTCAGTGCGACCAACGGCCATCAGATTCGAAAAGTCAGTGTGGGGGTAGCATCCGTGCTCCCTCTTTTGCGCAGGGGGGATCGTGATGATCACCTCGTTCACACATACGCTGGATGGATTCCGTATGGAATTAGGCATCCGAGATCTGAGATATGTGGGCTGTGCGATCCAAAGTGAAGGTCGTCCATCGCTTTGCGCTTCTGACATGCATGTTTGACCTCCCCTGCTCCCCTACTCCCGCGTCCTTGCGTGTGGGTCCATCGTGTTTTGTGTTTTGGGCATTTTGGGGGTACAACACACAGTGTGTCTGGTTTTCAGATACGTGGGAGGTGACCCAGGTTCGCAAGTTCTGGCCTGAACTTAATGAGCGGGCGCAAGCCTACATCGCATGCTCTGAGACCTTAGCGCAACTAAGACTTGCCATGCTAGCTCTCCGCAGGTTGCATGCTCAGCACCTTCGGTTTGTGCTTCACTCGGCATCCGACAATACCTCAGCAGAAGCAGGCATCAACAAACTTTTCACCACCACCAAGCCTCTTTGCAGGTTTCTCAAGCTGGTTGCATCCTGGTCCGCCAGGCAAAACGTACAGCTCGCTGTCACGCACTTGGCAGGTGAGCAAGACGCATGGGCAGACAAACTCAGCTGCTGCAAACTGCATCGATTTGCTAACCGCATGCAAGACAGAGAGCCATCTCCCCGGAAACATTAGCATGCCCGCAAGGCCTAATTACTTTGCACCCGCAACACTGTGCATGGCAAGACGATCTCAAACAAGCACAGTTCCCGATCAAGCCATAAAAAGGTGCGCATCTGCCGCATGCGAGTCTCGTACAGTTGCTCATTTGCTCCAAGTATTTTGGCATTCTGCAAGTACCGGAACCTCTGACGCGGAAGGGGCGGGCTTTTGCCACTGAGGTGCTCGAACCTAAAGAGGAGGTTTCTCGACAGGGACCCTTTGCATTTGCATACATTTCGAGAACATCGTGCCAAAAACGATTGCGTCCGCTTTAGCTTCTTGCTGTTCAAGCCAAGCGTAGGTAAGCCACACTTGAACGTTGCATGTTTGTTTTATGGTCACACATGTGTTAGTGCTGGTTTTATCCTTGCATTGCAAACATGTTGCTTACTGTAGCTTGCCCCACAGATATTGCACGTTTGTTGAACACCCACCCACCGGATTGCACGCATTGCAAGCATTGCTCGCATAGCAAATTATTCATTTTCACACGCACTGCATTCCTCAGAGCATTGCATCAAAAGTTTCACAGCCTTCTCACTGCAGGGGGGTTTCTCGGCAGGGACTTTCTGCATTGCATTTGCATACATTGTCGAGTACCCCGTGCCAAAAGTGATTCCTTCCGCTTTAGTTTCTGTCTGTTTAGGCGAAGCGTAGGTAAGCCACACTCGGAACTTGAAATCGATAGTTTCTCGGGTGCTGAAAGCCAGAGACGCGGAATGGACTTGGTTTCTGCCGAAAAAGCTGTAATTAGTCTGTTTTGTGCTCCACTGGCCTGACGCTTGGGATATTGTTATCTGCAATTAAGTAGGGGTTCGGTTGCTTAGACTGGTTGGCTTCTCTAGCTTTCTTATCTTTGTCTTCTATTTGTTTTCTCTGTTTGGGGCGTTTCCAGAAGCGAGCATGGAGTTGTTCCGTTCCTGTATTGTTATTAATCCGTTGAGACATTTAGCTCTCATCCGTACGCATTTATAGAATTCTGCTCAAGCCCGATTTGGCTCTTATCCGACCCCCTTTAATCATCCGAAGTTAAGATTTTGTCAGTTATTCGAACGATTTGATGTCAATCGTTCTTTTTGAATGTTGTTGCTTTCATGCAATGCTGTGAGCAGTGCAGCATCCACACACAGTTTTGGACATGGCAGAAGCCCACGCCCACCAACGAGGTAGACTGACAACACAAGTGGGAGCAATTTAAAGTAAAAAACTGCTCAAATCTTGGCGCAAACTCTGATGTGGAGAGCCTGTTGAGTGTTAGTGTTAGTGCGTAGTTATGTGTAGCGCTGCGTTGTCAACATATAATTTTTGCAGCATGTGTATCACACGAGACCCCGTCCTATTTGGTGCCAGAGGTTCGCTGTTTTGCAAAGGGGGTTCATGAGCCAATTTTGCGCGACAGAATCATGTCCGCAGCAACTGTAAGGCTCATTGAACAAGTGTTGTGAAACACTATCTAGAGTTGGAGTTTGCGGGGTGCATCCGTTGTTTCGTGCCCTCTGCAGCTTGCTGGTGTTTGGTATGGTTTATGTTTCTTGCCATGCTTGGACAAAGGGTTCTTGTTGTTCCGATTATGGGATCAGCAGGTACGTGGCGTCGAGGCAACATCTGAGCGATTTTATCATCATGTGGTATGGTGAGTGACCATCATGCTGTTTGATATTGGTTGTGTCTGTGGCAGATTGCACTGCTCAAGGACGCACGCTGCATGCAGTCCGCTGTTCGAGCTGTATCGCGCAACCGGGAGGTGGGCGGGGTGAGATCACGTAGCACATCTCCAAGAGCTAATAATACAAATCCAAATGATATTGAACAAGCTTGCATAAGGTGTCGAGGCACTTCGTTCGAAGAGCTCAACTGTCTCTCGTGTGGAGCTCGAAGGACCACCTTCACATGCCTCGGCTTGGAACTCCATCATCAGATCTGTCAGCAAGCCTGTGGAATGCTGTTCCAATCCGAAATTTCATTTCAACACCTAGTTCTGAAGTGGGAAGCCTCCACGACACTCGCCTTCAAAGCGCATGTGTGCAAACATATTTTGCGATGGACATAAGGCACCAGTTTTGACCTTATCTTCGGCGAGGCAGAGCTCTTCCAATCTGCCTCAAGTGACACCTGGGGCGTCAGCTTGTTGTATTTTCAGGTGTCAGCGAACTTGTTTGCCTTTTCACGATGGCAGATGGCATAGTTCCAAGGCACCGCTTGTGAGAATGTAATAATTCGCACAGCTTGCCTCGGCTGGTTTTAAAGGTGGCTCCACTGCGGGAGATGACCGGCGGAGAGGTCCTTACGCGGACTTGGTCATGCGAACTTTGCATGTGACCTTGTGCAGGTTATTTTTAACATGCTGGTGGAGCATGGTGTTGACACAGTTTTTGGTTACAGTGGAGGCCAACTGTTGATTTGGATTTGTGACTTTGGACCACTTGTGGCCCATCTGCAGGTGCTGTTCTACCACTGATTGATGCCTTTCACGGCAAGAACATTCAGTGGATAACGTCGTCTCATGAACAGCTGGACCCTTGACATCTTCTTCATGCTGCTTTGCATGGGCGGTGTACTAGCATCATGTCAGGTGCTCGGGGCATTCAGCCGCAGCTTATGCAAAATCGACAGGGAAATTTGGAGTTGCGCCAGCCTGAGAAGCTTCAATCCAGCAGTGTGCCATGGCCGATTTGTAGCGGCCAGCCAGAGCAAACTTTGCAGATTGCAGTCAGCAAAATCAAGGCCATTGTGACAAGTGGTCCTGGCTTGACCAACCTGGTCACACCCATGCAGGCACCGCAAAAGCTGGCAGTAGCGACTTGGTGTGACATGGCCTGCCTCACATTGAAGTCATGCGCTAGTGACTCGAGTTCATGGTTTTAGCATAGCAAGTCTAATTTTTTGCATTTCTTGTGACAGTCCTCCTCTGCCTTGGATTATGCTGCGGGAGGACGCCTTGACAGATGGCGTTCCGATGGTGATCTTTTCTGGGCAAGTGCCTACTGGTGCCATGGGCACCGACGCCTTCCAGGAGACAGAACATGCCCTTGCAGCAGTTCAGCCTTGTTACAGTTTGGGACGTATCTGTGTTAATTCCATTGAGTGCATGCCACAGCCGTAACATCTTCAAGCCATGAAGTGCTAATGACAGCGGCAAAATGGAGAAGAATTCTGCAATTTGTCGTGCTGGCCATGCCGAATGCGCCTGGGGCTCAGTCAGAGCCCCTTTTCCACTCCTGTGAAGTGCCTTCAGCAAGTTAGTCAGGAACCCCGCAGAAGTAAGCGTGGCACTGCGACTGTGTGAGGTTTTCGTTTCGTTGCCGTTTTGCACCGATCGTCCCGGAACCTTGCAGCCTACACGATATTCGCCAGTTGAAAAAACAGGAGCCACTGCCAGTGGCTAAAGCTAAAGACAGGCGCGAAAAGTCAGTAACCTTTCCAAAAAGTACACAATCAAAGTTTGTTGGAGGCGGCATGGAATTTCTGTTTGTACACACACCCGCCAGCGGCATTTTGCATCCCGTCATGACAACCTTCTCATGTTTCAACTAGACTGAACGGCACTCGCGGTTAAAGACATTGGAACGTGACACCATCTCCACACAAAGTTTGACGGTCTTAGGTGTTCCAGTATTGTAAGTGTATGCCGTTGTTATGTAGTAGTTGTTTCGAACTGAAATATCCTGATGTTTCTTCCCCGAAGCTGCGAGCTAGGTCTGGGCTTTGTCGTGGTAGATAATTCAGCAGCAAGGCTGCAGATACTCACTCATGTCTTATATTCTGTAGGCTACTGTACATTGCGTACTTACGAGTGCTATTGCTGTTGCATGGGCTAGAAAGAGACATTGTCGGTTAGGGCTCTTTCCGATAAAGGGCTAGCCCGGTCGAAACCAAAAGCTTCATCGCGAGGACCTACCCATCACAGTTGTTTTTGTTCACGGGGGATTGTGTGCGCTCAGACGACACGATGGGATCATTCTTTTCTCCAAGTCTGAAGCTGAGCCTCATCGCAACCCTTTGCATCGATCTGGAACGAGTCATACGTGGCTGGGCACTTGTCATACGGGGCGCATTTCAATGCACATTTGGCCGCATAGGGATGGTACTGAAGAAACAGGCAAGTTGAGCTGCCGCTCTCTCCCAAGGATCGGGTGGCACTCTGAATGCGGCCAACAAATCATGCCTCACAAGCGTGCAAACAATCGGGCTTCTGAACATGAGCTAATGCTCTGAATTGCTGCTGAGACTTTTCTAGACAACATCCTACAGGCAGTTTGGCATCCTGTGATTGGAGCAGACAAGGCAGTTTTGGTTCTGACAGCACTCGGGCAATAAAGCCTTTTCATGGAAGCAGGCAGCAGTTTCCTGTTTCTGCTTCTCCAGCCTTGTGTTTGCAAGACTGGACTAGCTGCCTAGCTGCTGGATGCCCATGGTGGCTAGGATTTTGCGGTGAAATGCAGGACTTCTCATCCTTCAGAACAGAACAGCACATTGGCTCAACAGGGCACAGACGCATGTGACTTCTGTCCTGTTACTGTACAAGCTGCCTGCGAACAGCACAGGGGTGTGGGCCTTGCGGTTTGTGGGCAACTATTCGGCCACCAGTCTCTGCTCCTTGCATCTCCTTGCTTTTGTCCAAGGACACTGGCCGCATTGCCTGAAGCTGACTTCCGGGACCACGAAAGCCAACAGATCTGGCGAATTCTTCAATCTGCAGGATTGGTACATTCGCGCCTGCCGAGCTTCGATCAAGATGCACAAAGTCTGCATGACCACAGAGCATTTGCCTCAACATGAGATGTCGTATGTGTTGCACACGAAGCATTTTTTCGGCACACGACAGGTGAAGTTTAGATCCGATGAGGAGGTAGCTCGCCTGTCCCAGATGCAAAGTGCTCAGCTCATTTTCCCCTTGTCAGGTAAATCGTTTGACTTGTGTGAGAGGATCAATGTAGATCGTCCGCATCAGCTGCAGTGCGTGCAGTGCTTGCTTTGGGCCCACAAGGCGATGAGGAAGCCCTTCGCATTGCTGGAGATCCTAGTAATTTGCCTGGGTATACCTGGCCGGCAGCAACGCAGGAGGAACAATCCCCGCGTGTCGGGCATGCAACCTTGCAGTATCTTCCTTGCCTTTGCTCGTGTTTTCCAGGAGAGCAATCAGGCCCGACTGTGTGGCTGGTCTGTCTATTTGCAAGTTATGTTCGCTTCATTCGACATTCTTTGATAGGCATGGCCAACTGGACGTCAGCCAGCATCACTTGCAGCATGGCCGGCCGAAGTCCTGGGATGATGTGTGACAGCTGTTATGACAGCAATAAGTTCTCCAGGTAAAGCATGGATCACTGTCCATGTGCTGGCAGTCACAGGCGAGTCTTGGAGCGGCTAAAGCGTCTCCGGTGGTATCTTGATAACAGGTGCTGCGCGATGTTCAGCGTGGCTGGCCTGGACAGCTCCCACCTGAGATGTCTCTGCACCTTCAAACTTTCTACGCTCTCTTTGCAGCTTGGATGTGAGGTGCGTTGGGCTTCTTCTGGTTCAATCAACTACTATGGACCTTTGCCGCAACTCGTGCTTGAACGATCCAAGGCAGGGTCACTGTCTGGTGGAGCCAAACGGCATGAAAAGCTTGGACCCTTGACCAGCACAATACCCGTACTAGAGCCACAGCAATTAACAAGGTGTGACCATATAAAGTGCAGGATTATAAATGCTACAGCTTTTCAGAGCTTTGGATAATTAGAGCCCAGCTATTCGCTGACTTGTTCGAAGGAGGTAGGGGGAACACCAAAAAGTCTGGTCCCATTACGATGTCTTTTCGAGGATAGACTGTCATTCGGGGAGGTTTTGGGAGTGTTTCCTTGGACCTCCTGAACTGGCTTGCGATGGCCAAATGGATGCCCTCTGATTCTGATGCTGATGAAACTGCCATCCTACTGTAGGAAAGACCTCATCCAAGAGTCCTTCTACAACTGTTGGCCACCCACTACGTTTGCCTGTGTTCACCTTCCAATCGATTTTGCGGCGCTTGCTCGTTCACCTGTGCCACCCTTCCACGTGTTGTTTCAGAACCACATGGACCGCAGTCAGAGGTTGAGGTCGCTGATTGCAGATCTCGGGGTGGTGTAACCCTCCCCCATAATAATTGCCAAGCGAAAAGTCAGGTTGCACAGAATAAGGATCCCTCATCTAAGAAGGAAAAACAAATGATGCTAAATACGAGATTAAGAGGAGTTTACTTGATGTCAATTGTTTTTAATTCGAATTCATGCGTTTTCATTACATTTCAAATGATTTGGCATTGTCTTAAACGGAGATGAAAACCAGTTGACTTTTGTTAGGTATGTATTGGAGAATTATCTTTTTTACTTGATTTCGTCAGGTATTGATTGATTGTAAGAAGACTGAATTTGTTTCTAATGAGCGTTCAGATAGACTTTAACTAGAATTTCGATAGGTGTACTTGCTGTAGGTTTTCATGAGTTTTGATGACTCGACTTTAGTTGGTTGCACTTAAATTTTGGTTGGGTTGTTACTTGATTGGATTAGACTTTAGCTGGTTTAGTTAGAACCCATTTGTTTTGACAAAATTTCAAGTGATCTTACATGGGTTCTAATCCGAATCCAAGTTCATTCTGAGTTGGTGTCAACCAATTTTACACGGATTACAATGCCTAGATGAAGTACAAGGGATCCAAAACGAAGAATGCTGAAAAGCAGGTTGCAATCATTCTGGGAGGTTTTCCCATACAGGTAAAGAAAGATCCTCTCACGCAAGGTCCTTAAGGGGGAACTCAGGAAGCAACGTTTGTCCCTTGAATTCCCAATGTGTTTCAATGAGCAAATCAGGTCTCAAAATGAGCTCCTTCTTTCTCATTTGAGCAGCCTTAGTAAGCAAATCAGGTTTCCAATCAGCCCTCCGTTTCTGATTTTAAGAGCAGCTTTGTAAATAGGTCTTTGTGCAAAAGGTTCTGAGGCTGATGTCCCCTAAAGCCAGGCTATTGTTTTAGGGGTTTTCCGTAGATTTGAAGAAGGATCCTCTCACACAAAGTTCGTAAGGGGCAGCTCAGGAAGCAAGGTTTGAGCAATTTATTCTTAATGTTTTTTTTTTTTTTCCGAGCTCAGATACCAGAACAAGATTTTTTGCTTAATTTTAAAGAGTGGCCTAGTGATCAAGCAAAACCTGCCTTCTTTAGAATTTGAGATTGCAAGTTTTGAGCTTTATTAGCTCTCGAGTCTTAGGATTTATTAGGATTTCAAACTCGACCTTGAGCCTTCATCTCCTGATTGAGAGAAACCTTCCTCATCTTCCAGGGTCTGGAAATATTATTTTCTCTTTGACCCTCCAAGACGGCCCAAAATAATTTCCTCAAACCTTTTGCATGTGCCATGAGAAGTCAGGCCTTCACGGAACCTGTAAAGGAGGCTAGGTGCTTTACCAGTTTTGTTGTCAGATCCTTGGCAGGTGTTCGGTGTGGCAGTTCAATCCTGGGCAGATGAATGGTGGATGTTGGCAGGGCCAGGCGAGGCCTATGTAACTTGATTGTTTTCTCAGCTCGCTGACGTCACACGACCTCTGCTTATTCGGGAGAGTTTCAAATCTGTTGCATGATGTACCTCCATCCAATGCTCAATGGTGTTTCCGGCAGCATGTCTGTAACAACAAGTGCTGTATTCTCTGTGAGTTCTGGGGTGGCGAAGTTGTGTAACGCCCTACCTTCACATCAGTTTTAAGTCGGTGTAGTGTGGATTCTTACATGTGGGCCAAGCGATGCGAGATGCAACGAGCGTCACCGGCCTGGGGCAGAACTAAGCTAAGAAGTTCCAAGCTGTCGCAGCTGATTCGAATAGCCTAGGCCGGCTGAAATTGATGCTTGTGACCTTGTGCAAACGGTCATCGTTGTTGTGCAAAGAAGGACTCTGCACTGTGAAAAACAGTGATCGCCCGCCTGACGTGCAGGGCCACCACTGCGAAACGCGGAACGGCTACAGTACTGTGCAATTTTCTGGGGGGTCGCTAGCTGAGACACTTTGGTTCTTGCAATGTCCCCTTAATATTTGGCGCGTGTAACCTGCAAGGCAGAGGATTCAGCATGGTAGCATCCGAGCTGCTCGGCACAGCCCGGCGAGATTGTTTCGCAGCTTCGCGGGGGTTCCATCCACCAAGGTCATGAAGCAGATGAGTGGTATTGAGGTCCACGGTCTCCGCCCCATAGGAAAGTTGGACGCCGATGATCAAAGCACGAACATCGAAAGATGCAGGCCGTTGCAGTCCCAGACGTTTGTGACGACACCAAACTGGCATGACATGTTTGTATCCAAGTTTGACGCAGGAATGTGTGCTATTCAGACATCCTTTGCCAGTACTGGCAGTGCCCATTCATTTGAGTGTGTGTGTGTGTGTCATCCTCTG
>CAJNIZ010001986.1:0-16412 GCA_905231905.1 Symbiodinium pilosum | reverse complement strand
AAAATTTTGCATGAGTTTTTGTAATCTTGAATTTGATAAGCGTTTTCTTGAAAGTGGCACCTTGGTGAGCAGTGCGTGTCAGCCTTGAAAACTTGAAAAGTCACACTTAAGCAAAACTTTCTTGAAGAGATTAGTTTCTGTTTGAACGTCCTGACCGAAATTTTTCCTTCTCTGGGATGCGACAATCTTGCATGCACTTAGGGTCCATGCAATATGCACCGTATGGATCAGCTCAGGGCTGATGCCTTCAGGATCGCTGGTGACGATCAGTGATTTCAGTGTTGGCCTTACAGCGTTGGCCATGCAGACTTGAGATGCTCATGATGCCTTTTCTTGTCGGGACTGTCTGACCGCTCTGGGTCAGGACAGTGCAAGGTGCAAAGGTCCGTAGAGGTCAGGAGGTTAGTTTGTACAGATGCCCTGAAGACCAGGGTATGAGATCGCCTTGGACCGTGGTTCGCCCACGCACGGCACTGGACAATCAGACTGTTTGCGCGCACTTGCTGTTGTGGACTTGTAGGCTGCGGGAGGTGCTAGGGCTTGTCCCACTTGTGTTTAAAGCGTCATGAAAGCATGGAACTCTTTCAATCGTTGCCATCCTTTGGCGGGGTGATGACGTTTTCTGTATTTTGAAGCGTCCATTTGGTGGGATGTATTCCAAACTGTTTTCCATGGTATTTCATGTGGGACTGTGTAGAAGCCCTAGGCATTCTTTTGCGGTCATGTCCATAACATGTGCGTGTGAAGGTGTGCTGCTCAAAGCCAAAACATTTTCAAAAGATGTCTTTGCAGATCAGGTTCAAAGCTGAGTAAACCTGTGCAAGCATGTTAGACAACGTGCTGTCCCATGTGTTGCCTCACGTGCTCACGCGGCACACCGAGATCAGTTTTTATGTTCAAGGTGTACTTGATCCTCTTTATGGACCATGGTACGCAGGAACGCTATCACCTTCGGATGAGGCAGAGGCCGCAATTGCTGCATATCGAGACACCTCGACAGTTCCAGGTGCCCAGTTTCGTGAATCAAATGCTTCCTTGCACACCAGATTCAATGTTCGCAGTGAACGACCCACTTTCCGGACCTATGCATGCAACTACCGCATGATCGTGGTGGCAGACACCCTTCACCTCACCTCGATTTCCAATGTGGCAGCAGTGAGCCTTGCTTGGCTGAGAGCAGTAGTGCAGGAAATTTCAGGTCGTGAAGCCGTAATTTTGCATCATTTGATCAATGCGTCACATGCAAGCAGGATTCGGCTCAGAGTGCTACAAGATGATTGGGAAATGTATGAAGGCCAATTTCACATCAGAGTGCACAATGCGGTACACCGAGGCCGCATGATACCTCCCATTGTGTAATGCTTCTCCGCTTAGGCAGCACAAAGTGTGCGTTCAGAGCACAATAAAAGAAAATCCAGTCGAGAGTCCAGCGCATCAGCACTTGCCTCGTCAGAGTGTATGTGTGTGTGCGTGAATCTGACGTGCCGTCGCCGCTGCCGCTGCCACTGCTGCTGCTGCTGCTGCTGCAGAGGTATGGCCATGATGGGTGCCGAGTGGAAGACCCCACGTGCTCTGAGCTTTGCTTGTCGAAGCAGCAGGATCTTCGCAGCTTCGATGGCAGGTATGGCTCCGTGCAGTATCCGTTGACCCTTGAGGGCGGAGCCAGCAAGACAACAGACTATGCCAGGAAGGTGTTGGCAGGTGAATTCATCCAGCACTTGTGTAAATTGGCCGCAGCAAGACTTTGTCTGCAAGGTGAGGTTTTTTGGTAATCAGAATTTGATACAAGTAGCTGCGAGGTCCGCCCAGAAGCTTGCAGCAGTCTCGCGCTGCACTGCGTGTGGGGCTCAAATCCCTTCTTGATCTTTGTTGGGTTGTGCAGTGGTTCCCTCGCAATGCCAATAGGCAAGGGCCAGTCGGATCCTTTGGGGGAGTACGCAGCATGGAGGCAGGGGTGTTGAGCCCTTTTGCAGTTTTGCTACGTACGTTTGAGATTTTCTCCGTTGCTTCAAAACGCTTGGGAATTTCCCTGCAATGTACATTTTTTGTGCCTTCAAGACTCATGTTCTGTTGTGGAAGCAAGAGACTCTTGCAGCTGTCCTGGTGCTTTGCATCCAGCATGCTGGATTCAAAAGTTTGGGTGCTTGTTGACGAAAAATAGTCGCGAAGTCCGGATTAGGCACGTTAAGAGCAGGTAGGACTCTTTTTTGTTGCTCGGGCTTTCGAGGTTGCGGGCCTGCTGCAAAGGGGAATCGGCAGGGGTGATGGTAATGAGGGTCAGGTCCTTGGCAGCAACTTCGTCCGGCTCCATGCTTGTTGCATGCCACCACAGGTCCTCCGATACGATGCAGCCATGAGCACCACAGACTTGCGAATTGTTCCTGCTTAAGGTGAGCTTCTGAAAGCCTCCTCGCCTGTACTCAAAGAAAGTCTTCTGACAAAACCTAGGAGGAGGGCAGAAGTTTGAATACGAACAAACACTTCATTTGACCTCGGTATGAGTGATCTGGCAAGTCATTCAGAGGGGTCTGCTGCTCAGCTCGACGAAGATGTGTTGTCGACTGGAATGAGCTTCGTCTCACGTGGACAGTGGTTACACTCTTGCCGCGTTCCAATCCATCAAGCCTCGATTACGTCGAAACCGCAGAACCTTCGCTTCGTGTCCAACAGAGGATTAGGCTCCGGGCCTGCCATGTTGCCTGGGAAGGGTTGAGCGCTCGCAGGTTGGTGCCGTATGGAATCCTGCTGACACTGGTGCTCTTCACGGTTATCTGCTTGGGTTTCTGCATCCTCGACTATTATCAGGCACAGCCCACGCTAGTCTTATCTTAGTACAGTGTATGTACATGATTGCGAAAGGACTTTGTGCATGAGGAGCATGCCGGAGGACTAGCAGCTGGCTGACGGCACCAGGGGATAGCAGTTTGAAAAAACATTATAAGCGTCAAAAAGATTTTGTAGGCATCAAGAAAAACTTTATGAGCATCAAAAAACTTGTTGCCAATTTCCTGGGGAGTGCGCCAATCCGGAATGCTTTTTTTGATGCGTGGGCTTCAACCCTGTACCCTGGCAGGAACCAGAGAAGAAAGGAATGAAGGCGGGAAGGAAGGAAGGAAGGAAGCAAGGAAGGAAGGATTGCTCATCATGTTTCATCAGTATTCATCAATTTTCATAAATCTCAACAGTTTTCAACATATTCAGGATCATTTTCATGACATTCCATGATTTTATCTCAATTGTCCAATGTCTTGATCATTCTGCAGGGTTGTTCCTTCATGTTCATGATTTTTCGTTGTTTTTTCATGGTGTTTCATGTTTTTGCATGATGTGTCATTATTCTTCACGATTTTCCTTTTTTGTTATCATCTTTCATGTTATCATTGTGATGACTGCTCACTATTTCACGTTTTGTCATCATTTTTTCAGTATTTCCATGCTTTTTCATTTTCTTCTGTCATGTTTCATGGTTTCCCAGAATCTGTTTCATTGAGTTTCATAATTCACATACTTTCATCATTCCCATCTCTGTTGATCATGTTCATCCTCTTCTCATCATTAATCGCATCACATTGCCAAATTAACGTGGCGGAAGAAAGCACATACTGTTTCCTAATCTTTGTCCAGGTTTTGCAATTGGGAGGGGGGCTGCGCCCCCCAAACCCCCCCAACCCCCCTCCCCCCCCCCGTCATTTTACACAGCACATTCACGCATGCTTCATCATGTTTTACCATGTATCATCATTTATCATTAAAATCATTTTCTCATTATGTCACCATGTTTCTTCATTCATCCTTTCCATCATTGCTCATTATTGTTCATTTTCATACGTGTCATATTTCATTGTTGTTATGATTTTCATGATTTTTCATTATTTACATCATTTTTCCTTACTTGCATGGTTTTTCATGATTTTTCATTTTCATGTTTCGCGATTTTCAATATTTATCAATATTGCCATGCTTTTCCCATCATCTTCATCACGGTTCTTATTTCCATCACTGTCAATGTACCACCACTATCACCACTACCACCATTACCCAGACGTCAATGAAAATGTGTTTTTTTTGATGCTTGCCTTTTGCTCTGGCCCTACTAAATCTACCATTACACAGGCGTCAATGATTTTTTGTTTTTGTTGCTTGCCCTTTGTCCTTGCCCCTATTAAATTTAGTACCTTTTTTTTGATGCTTAAAACGTTTTTTTTTGATGCGCTGGGCATATGTTTTTTTGATGCTTAACAATTATTTTTGCTCTCTCACCCATTGGTCTCCCATCCAAATGAAGTTCCTTCTTGGGTTTATCAAATGAGGACAGATATGAAGACTTTGTGTCCGGCCTATTTTGGTGACCTTTTAACAGAATTTAAGGTTTTTTCATACCGCAAGTACGCTCGTCCTCAGTCCTGGAAGCCTAATTTACAATGCAATTTAGCAATTAACATTCGGCGAAGCAACACCGCCAGGATGTGATGGCACAACGTCTTCCAGGAGTCGGAAAGGTGCAATTGGCAGACCTGCTAGGTCTAGCTCAGGGCCCAAGAAGTTATTCAGGACGGTTCAACTAGATGAATAAACGTTGGGTGGTGCGCAAGTATTGCATTCTTTGTGTTGCCGTATCCACGCAGCACCAGGATGTCCTTCAGCTAGAGTTGACATGTTTTAGACATGGTCCTTTGCCACACCTTTCAAACTCATGTATTCCTTGATATTCAAGCATCTTGATAACCTGAACCCCGATCTCGGCTCCTCACAAAGTTTGACGCTCTCACAGGTGCCTCTCGATCTGAGATGGCCAGCTCATTGCCAAGGCTGGCCAAACCTCATGCGGAGATCGACCAGATTGTGTTGTTGCTGCGTTGCAGACAATCGCCTGGTGCATCCTCCACAGTTGCGCAGGTGCGCTCTCCTGCCTCTATTTGTCAATACTCTGGCGTAACAAGGAGGAAATTATAGGGGCACATCGTCAGGGTCGCTGCTGTCGTAGTCGAGGCTTTCTTGTCTGTTGTTTGTTGTTTTCAACATGACTTGCTTCCGCCTAGATAAGACCATGCATTTCCCAGAGCACATATACTTAAGCGATAGTAGCGCCCATCCCCAAGAGAATCCATTTGCCAGAGCACGCACGCCCAAACGATAAGAATGTCTATCCCAACAGCATCCATTTCCCAGAGCCCACATGCCCAAAGGATAATCACGTCCATCCCCAGGAGCATCCAATTCCCAGAGCATGCGCGCCAAAACAGAAATAACGCCCATCCCCGAGAGCATCCGTTCCCCAGACTTCGAGCTCAGGATGAACAGGGATCCTCCTTCTTGACAGCTTCGAAGGTCTTTCTCTAAGTGTGCAGCTGCGTATTACATGTAAAGCGGGGAGTCATCTGAGCTGGGCTGTTATGCTTTCCTCGTATGGATTGCCATCCTTCGGGTTAACGCCTTGCCAATGGCGCAGTGGCCCCATTGCACGGCTGTTGGCCCAGACGCCTACTTGCCACTGCTAGGTCCTACGGGACGGGCCTTCAAAGCCCAGGGACCCTCCCGCCGGCCCGCTGAATGGAAAAGAGCTAGTGTTTGAAGTAGCAGTAGCAGTAGTAGTAGCAGAAGTAGTAGTAGTGGAAGTAGCAGTAGCCGTAGTAGTAGCAGCAGTAGCCGTAGTAGTAGTAGTAGTAGTAGTAGCAGCAGTAGTAGTAGTAGTCCCCCACCGTGGTTCAAGCGCGCCCAATGCGCCAGCTGTTCCCAAGCTGATCGACTGGCTGTGATGGAATGGAAATTGTAGTGATTGTGGTGGTGGTGGTGGTGGTAGTAGTAGCAGTAGTAGCAGTAGTAGTAGTAGCAGAAGAAGAAGTAGTAGTAGTAGTAGTAGCAGTAGTATTAGTAGTAGGAATATTAGTGCTACTAGTAGTAGTAGTAGTAGTAGTAGTAGTAATAAGCACCATGGCTCAAATTCTGCCTAGCAGCAGGGCTGCGCCTAGTTCGATGCAATGGATGTGGAAATGTTGCCTTCGCGTAGTTCTACTGATAGCAACATGCGAAAAGGGACAAAGCGAAGGCGTAGCAATGCCAGCAATGACAGTATGCAATCAGGTCGGAAGCGTGAAACAAAGCATTGTGTTCGGGAGGGTAGATGGCCAAGCCATCCCCTGGTTTCAGCAACTGCAACCCAAGCCAACCTGGAAGAGCTCGCGCTACAGCTGGGCCTACATGGGATCAGCATTGAAGAGGTCAGGGAACTGGGCTTATGGATTTATCTCAAATCTAACGAAGCTTGTGATCCAAGGCTCTGCGCAGAGGCTAGGTCCATCCTGGACACAAAGCTGGCGGAAGCTGACATGTACCAACATTTGTCGTTTTTTCCGAACAATGCTTCCAGAAGATGCCCTGTCAGATATGCGCAAAATGCTACATCAACTTGTGCTCACAAAGGCACATGCGAAAAGGGTCGCAGAAGCACAACAAGCCACTGAAGCCAGTACATGCAGAGAAAGCCCGAACATCAGCATTGATGACCTACAGGAGCTATACGCATCATTCCTTGAGCAGTATGCGGAGCACACATGCAGAGTGGTTGAGCGACGTATGCGCTGCATACAACTCAAACAAGACCTCCAAGAAGCCAACGGCACAGAATGCTACCCGCGCATTCTTTACAGAAGTTTGTGGAGAAATGAACAAGGTGCTTGGAGCCAATTCCTGCATGAAAGAGATCTTGAGGACATGTGGTTGCCCATGTAACCCGCTTGCGTGGCAGCACGTACATGTTCTAGTACTCCAATTACAACAGCTGCTTGTTGAACGTTCCCCACAGGGACGCCCAATTGGCCCCTATACGACAGACAGTGCTGTACATGTTCATCTGCGTATTTGGCTCCAGACTGTGTCTACTGTGCTCCGCGCTCGGCCAACAACAACATGTCAGAACAGCCAGCTCAGGGAACACGCCCTGAGTTCAATAGTGAGGATGTTGTTGCTCGCACTGGAAATGCCATCCGAAGTTATCTTGCACAAGCATCCGAGGAAGAACGCAGAGATGCGTTGAGCAGATTGCAGAATGGTGTGCTGACAGAGAAAGGGACAGAAGGGAAGAGCATGCCTCTAGGGTTGCCCGAGGTGCGCCGGCCCCTTCCGTACACACCACACTCTACACCGGTGCACCGCCCGCGGCGTCATTGCATCCCTCAGCCGAAGCCGACACCACCACAGCCTCTCACCCTGACCAAATTGAGCATGGGTATACGACACCGCCAAGGTCCACCAAGGCAACCGCGCCGCTACCTCCCAAAAGAAGACGCAAAACAAAAGGGCGCGTGCAAGAGCAAGGAGAGAACACTGATATCACAACTACGGAAGGCTGGGTCAGAGCATGGTTTGCTTGATCGCATGGATTGAGTGTAGCTGCATCCACAACCTGATATGCTATGCAGACAACACCAAGTGCCACGACCTCTTTCCTGCTTCTAGCCCTGACATGTTCTGCATGAAGGTAAATGCCCGCCATAACTCGTGCATAACAATGCCTAAACACGCATGCAGATTCGTCTCTGATGTGCAAGCCTTGCAGATTGTGATACCGCTGTCCTCAACCAGCCAAAAGCCCACAAAGCTGTTCTATTTGTACCTCAAGCCACAAAAATACATGTACAAGCCATTGCCTGCTGCGCACACTCAGATCGATGGGCTGCCAGACATGGCCCCAACCGAGATCCAGATCACACAACATCCAGGACAGAGCATAGGGGGATGCACTTGTTTTTGGCCAGCCGATCTATGTGAGTCATGTGCAGTGCAGGCAAATGATGTAAAGCTGCAGCAAAGATGCCTTGCCTTACCTGTCTTAAGTCAAACACATACCACAGCCAAGATGGCTCAAGGCAACGACAGGGATAAAGATAGGGCTCCCCGTAGCCGCTGGCGTGCTGATGGGACGAGGCGCCGCACCAAAGGCGAAAGAATGGCCAGGGCGCCGTTTGCCAAGTACTGGAAGGAACGACAGCGCAAAGAGAGGGAATCTGAAAGGGAGCCGAACGAGCCGGCCCCTAGTACAGCGTCACATCATGCCGAATGGTGGTGTGACCGTGGCTATGATGAGGACAACAATCGGTGGACGTACGAATGGGCTTGCAATCAAGAACGGGGAGCAGCGAGGGAAGGTGGAGACAACAGCTGGTGGAACTGGTCAGATCGCAACCGTGATGAAGCCCAACAGGAGCCAGACGCACCGGAAACACCACCTCCTGCACCAAAAGCCCAAAAGCGTCAAAACCCTGAGTCTCCTACGGAAGGGGAGGTAAGCTGCCCGGACGAAGACTCAGACATGGAAACTGTCGAAGTAACATCTGAGGAGGAAGACGTGCAACCTATGGATGATGAAGCCGGCAACAGGGTTGCCGAGGCTCCGGCCCCTTCCTCATCAGAGCAACTTCACGACATGCCTGCAGAAGACGAGTATGCCATGTACCACGGCCGCGTCAAGAGACTGATGCACCACAGGCAAGAAGAAGTGAGCAAAGCACTCACCAATCTTCTCCGACGCAGTGCGGAGAAAGCTGGACTTACGGTGGCAACAAATGGCTTCGTGTCTGCCACTGCTCTTCTGAAGACCCGACGATTCCAGCGTGACAGAATAAGCATGGCCGAAATCGTAGCTGCAGTGGCCTTCGCAATGATAAAGCCAGATTTGAACTTGCAACCAGCTACATCGAGGAAGGCCCACCTGGGAAGAGCCTCTTCGTCAGAGCGGTTCAGGGACATTCGATTCGCGCAGTGGACAATGCAGCTGCCTTGACCAGACTGGATGGAAGAACTGTCCCCAAGCTTGCTGCGCATGGGACGTATTGGGACTTTTATCACAGCATTCTGGAAAAGGGCCTCCTTGCCGGTGGTCCACAGCGCCGTCACAGCGCTGCAGACGTCACATTCACCTGACCACAGGGCTGCCGAAGGACCGGCCCCTGAGTGGAATGAGGACGTCAGCTGAAAGTGGACTTTGGATCGATATGATCAAAGCCAGCGCGCTGGAATCGAGTTCTTCCAATCCAAAAATGGAGTCCTCCTCACAGAGGGACGCAACGGAGCTCTCCCATCGGACTTCATAAGAAGTGTACAGATAGTTGAGTCAGGGGAAGTCCTCAAAGGTGAGAATGGCCCTCGGGCTCCGCAGCTAGTCATGGACGCCCTGCTTCGATCCCAGGGTAGCCAGACATCGGCCCCTACTGGAGCAAAGGGAGCTGCGTCATCCTCCGCCTGGAAGCAACGCGTGCTCTGTGTTGCATAAGCCATGATGATGCTGACTGGCAACCCTATTGTGCTTGCAGGACAAAGGACTGCAGCCATGCGCGGAGCCACAGAGTGCAAAGCATTAAGAAGGATTCTGTCAAACATGCGTATAAAAATTGCATAACACAAAAGGTGCACAATAAACTCAGAAAGATCAAGAGCTCAGCAATCAAGAGGGCTAATAAGAGGCCTAGGCGTAGGCGAATATTGGCTATGAGAGATCGGCGCAAGAAACATGCACGGGATATTCTCATCAAGGCATATGCCAAATGCACTTGCCCCATTGAGAATACTGTGCTCTACCTGGAAAATCTTTTGATGGCATACGCAAGCACTAGTCTCCGCCTGGCTCTCAGACACAAAGTCCGATCGTTGTGGAATCTTGTTCCACACGCATTCCACACATACAACCCAAAGCAAGCAGATGCCACAAGTCGACTCAGCGCAGTCCAAAACAACATAGCCGTCCCGGTCCCAAGTCCGGGGTGAGGTTCTGGCTACAACGGATTCTGACGCTTACGCTGATCGCCAAGCCTCACGGTGTGAGGGTTCCAACCCGAACCGCGTGGGGTGGGGAAAGCAACACGCAATTACATCGCTGCCCAAATCAAGAGCTGAAGCAGCGCGGGGTTCAGCTATCTAATGTGCAAAATCAACTATCAATTTTGAGTCGTACCGTCAAACGTTCTTACAAGCGGGCTTGCAGACGAACGCAAAAGCTGGGACAGGTCACGTGTAGAGGAAAGGTTCTGAGGGCTGAACAATGCCAGTATGTTAGCCCCAAAGAGAATGAGATCAAAACAAGCCATAAACCTCGGTCTCACCATGTGAACAATGGACTACACGTCTTCTGTTACAATGCCGGAGGTCTTGGTGGAGGTATGTACGAAGAGCTGATGCACTTCCTTGGTGAATCGCGCTTTGCTATTGCTCTTATCCAAGAATCAAAATGGGGCCATGGCTCTGAATACAGCACGGATAACTGGATCTGCGTTGGATCAGCAGATCCCAAGCAAAAGCATGCTGGTGTCATGATATGGGTCAGAAAAAGTCTCACCAGACCTGAGGAAATCAAATATGAGGCGGTTGTTCCGGGACGGTTGCTTCGAGTCAGATTTCCATTAGGACAACAATACGTGAGCGCGGTATGTGTGTACCAGTATGCCTGGCGCAACAAAGATCCCAAACTGGTCCAAAAAAGACATGGCATTTGGCAAGCCTTAGATAGATGTGTTCGCAGTGTCCCCCAAAGAGAACTTCTCATAGCTGGTGGAGACCTCAATACACAAGTTTCCCCGCAAACACCCTTTGTGGGACCAGGTACAGGGATGCTCTCCAAGGATCGAGCCCCTGATGCGGAGGAGCTGATCAATGTTCTGCGAACTAATCATGCAACGCTGCTCCACATGGTCTGCAAAACAGGACGAGGCCCACACGTGCCGTTGTGGCGCGCGTGCTGCGCAACTTGATTACATGATAATCAGGCTGAAAGATGCCAACATGCAGGCCAAGCAGTCGAGGCCCATAGCCAATTGTCCACTTGGAGCGTGGCGACACCTTGGAGGTTATCACCTACCGCTCAGAGCCTCCATTCGGAAAAGAATCCCACCTCCCAGCAAGCAGGAGACCCCGAGCAAGAAGATCGATAGAGAACAAATCATTGCATGCGCACGATCACCTGAAGACCCTGAAAATGCTGAGAAAATACAGAAGTTCAGATGCAGCGCGCAACAAATCCTTGATAGCGTGGCTTCTGTGCAGGACCTTGGCAGCATCGCCGCTCGAATTGCAAAGGTGGCAGAGGTGGTCTTCCCAGTTCGCAGGCAAGACGTTGTCAAGTTACTCGAATCCGATACTTCTTTCGCTGGGGATCACCAATATGTGGAGACAATGGATGGCAGTCAAGCGGGCTAATAGAGGAAAGAGCCTACGTGATATGCTCAACAGGTGGAAGGTCTGGGCAGCGTACTTCCGACAGTACCGTGTACACAAGAAGCAGTGTCAAGAACGCAAGAAGCAGTACCTTCGTGATAAAATGAAGGAAGCGGAACTTGCCTCAAGAAAGCATGATCTCCGCAGTGTGTACAACATTGTGCGCAGCCTTGCGCCGAAAGCACCACGAACGCGCACTCAGCTTAAAGGAAAGGATGGAGGGATGCTCAGTAGGGCTGAAGAAGCAGAGGTTTTCTGCGAGCATTTCAAGCAAAAAATTACGTCCGCAAATGCTTGGCGCTATGATACAGCAACTCTCTACTTCAACCATGTAGAGCACTCCCGGGATAGCTAGCAGCTCATCGATAGCGAGCAGCTATGCCACGAGCTACAAAAAGCCCCGCTGCGGAAGCGAGTGCGACCTGGAGGCTGTGTGCCGACCTTGCGGCCACAACTATCGCTAACATCCTTAATGGGTGCTGGGATGTAGGCCCCATTACCATTCCGCAAGGCTGGTCTGATGCTCGCTTGGTCTTGATTAAGAAACCTGATAAAACGGGGAAAGACCCTAACCGCCATAGGCCTATTGGATTGCAAGATCAATTGGGAAAGATCGCGTTCAAGCATGTTCTTGACCCCTTTCTTGATGAGATCCACTATATAATCAAGCAGTTTCCCCAATATGGGTACGTTCCAGGGAGGGGGGCCACGGATGCTCTACGCAGAGTGTTTGCCCGCTGTCATGAGATTCGCGAAGCTTGTCACGGAGATTTCGCGGCGAGACCCCTCCCTCGATGGTTGGGGGCCTACAGATAACCGTCGACTTGGCTGGAGCGTTTGATGCAATGCCACGTGAGCATTTGTTAAGTGGTCTCCTGAGACTTGGCGTCCCAAGCAAAGTCATAGATGTGGTAATGGCATGGCACCAACAGGCCCAATACCACATAAGGCACGATGACAAAGATCGGCGCATAGAAGCATCGCAAGGGGTCAGGCAGGGGTGTTCCGTCGCGCCAACCTTATGGCTGATATACTCCCACCTCATCAGCGCAAAACTTGCGGAAGTGATAGGCGCCGCAGCCGCCAGCGATCTCCTGTCAATCTTCGCCGACGACTATCACTGTTCGACAAAGTTTTTCTCATTGCATCAACTGGAAACTAAACTTAGCCACATCGGCGTGTTGTTTCGAATACTTAAGGACCTACTCATGACGATCAGCCATCCCAAATCCAAAGCAATCCTGCTTTGCAGAGGCAAAGGAGCAGATGCTATCAAGAAAAGATACATCCGCAAGACGTCGCAAGGCCGAGTCCTCAGATTCAATTATGCGCAAGAGGCTATTGATATCCCTTTAGTTGATCAATTTGTGTACTTGGGTGCCATTGCCAGCTATGGTGCAGTTGAGGATCAGACATTGGACCATAGACTTCAAATTGGGGCCGCCAATTTCTGGAGACCAGGAAGGGTTCTACGCAGTAGGCACTCTCTCTCTAGAAAGCACAGGCTCAGCATATGGAGATCATGCATTCGCACGGCCAGCGCATATGGACTTACCGCATGCGGGGTCACGGTAAAGGGTGCTCGGAAACTTACCCTCGAAACCATGAGACCTTTTCGCCTTGTCATTGGAGACCCTGTATATATGACACGTACGTCACATGACAAGATCCTTGAGGACTGGAATATACAGCATCCAATTGCGGAGCTGAAAGAGTGCAAAAAGAGCATAATCAGGAGGATGATCCATGTGTGCAAGGCCCCACGGACCATTGGTGGAGACGCGTCAATGAATCCTTTGTTGTTCCCAGTGATGAGGCGTTGGTCCAAATCCCGTCCCACACAATCGGAGTTGCGTGCCCCACCTGTGGAGTCATGTATCTCAACAGGACGTCCATGCTGATCCACATGTCCAAAGCCCATAAGCAGGATCCTCTCCGCCCAGTCAATCAGCCCATCTCCTATGATAAAAGTAGGGATGCCAAAGATGGTTTACATATATGCAGACACTGTGATAAACCGATGTGTGACTGGTCCAGCCTGCGAAAGCACATACTTGAGAGGCGCTGCCCTGTTTTGTTCGGCAAAGCACAGACAACTGAAAGCAAAGAAATGGAGCCTCTGCGGCCCCAACCTCTCCGACATTGAATCTTCAGGAACCCTATGCTAGAAGACCGTCAACTATAGCAGCCATCTGCAGGTATGGCGACAACGCGGCTTTCCACCTGCCAGATCGCAAAGTGCTCGCCCAACATTGCGCCCTCTGCCACCAGTGGATAACGGACCCAAGTAAAATGAAACAACGTTATAGACTGTCACACGCTGAGGTGTACCAAATGTTCATGAATGATGCCAGCAAACTTTGCTCAAAGTTTAATAGTTTAGGATCACCCTGTCTTCACTGCGGCTCAAAAACCAAAGAGCCTAGGCAGCACCCATCCAAGTGTACTGTCCTGTGGCAACTATGCGTACTTCACCTGCAGAACCTGAGGTATGGACTCGGAAATGTCCGAGTGCTTTGGCCCTCTGCTCCAGGCTCATGCAGAGACCATGACAAAGGAGGCGGATGTCAGCGGACAGGGACTTCGGGAGGCCAAGTCGCAAAGGACAGAGAATGGAAAGGGACGGGGACACCAACCTCCACAACCCATGCCTTCTTCAAGAAGAGGACGTCCGCGCAGACAGGGACAGGATGTGGATTTGCAGCAGGCAGTGAAGGCGCTCGGACGCATAGTCATCCAGCAGGAGACCTCCGTCCGGGTACTTCGCCAAGACACGTCATGGGTGATCTTCGTACAACCTGGTCCACAGAGTTCCCTTCAGTTGCTGTTCATAGTAGGGCAAGCGTGGAAAGACAATCAACAAAAGGGTGCCGTGAATCGGCCCCTTCGCTGCGTCTTGATCACATGCCTCATGGAGCATCTCTTGAAGATCCCGGAGGACCTGAAGGGACCCCTATTGGAAAAGGCGCAAACCCTGGGATGGCTTACGGAAGCAGGATAGCAATACCAGACATGGTCTCCATCGATGGGTGCCCTGATGGTCAACAAGGACAAGGCCCCAGTGCCCGCTCAACAATTGATTCAGGAGCTCAAGGAGATCATTCCGCTGCTATCCACACCGTACATGATCCACAGGTTCCATGCGAACAGAGCCATCAAGGAGTCATCGGACAGAGTCTCAGCGTTCCAGTTGGAGGTTTCGGGACGCGCGGGGGGATCGCACAAGGCATGGCACGCCTTGGAAACACTCTCCAGTTGCTCGGTGCTACAGATCATAGGGATCCAACTCCGCAGAGACACGCTCCGACATTCACCGGCAGCCGAACTAGTGCAGAAATTGACCAGCAACTCGTGAGGCTCCGCTTGTTGAATAGCAGTAACACATGCTACATCAGTTCCACTGTGTTTGCTTGGCTGCATGCAACCCTGCGTCTCTCGTGCAACGACAGGCAAGCGTATGGCAACAAGGCCCAGGCATGGAGAGATGTATCAATGTTCAGACGACCTGTGCATGTCCATACCCTCAATTCCTGGCGAAGTATCTTTGCAGGCTGGAGAGATCTTCATCGCCAACAGGATGCCAGTGAATTCCTTGAGCATTGGGTAGCCGTTGGTCGGCCCCATGCTGTATCTGGAACATGGGAGGCCAGAGTGGAAAACCACCAACTCATTGAGATCAGACATCATTCCTCCACTGATGTTGCCCTGAACCTTGATCTTGAGCAATCTCATGAGTCGCAAAGCCTTCAACATCTCATCCTCATATGGCACACTCAATGCCTTGGCATACAAGCCATGAAGAACCCACCGCTGATCCTTATGATCAGACCGTCCAGATTTCTAAGGCTCTCGAACCGCACCCACAAAGTAACCACCCCTGTCATCATTGAGCCCAGAGTGAGCGTACCCGTGTTTGATGATGATACATTGCACTGCACAAATGTCCCCTACGAAGTCATATCTGTTATCTTGAATGCTGGCCATTCCCCTGATGTTGGCCATTACACCGCCAGACTCCTAACTGCTCCAGCAGGCAACATCTCGACTGTGCAATGGAGTACGGATGATGCCAGGCCAGCAAAGCTTATTGCAAGGGACATCAGGCAAGATCACAATCTGTCACAACAATCGTACATCCTTCTCCTTGGCAGGGGAACAACAGCGCAAGTGCAGTGATGGGGTAGGGGGAAGAAATTTCACACTGTGTGCGACTCAAAAAAGATCGCTGACCGGATCAATCCTGCAGCAACAAAGAAACTACGCAACAGTGAGTTTTTCAGGTACTCCAGTGAGCCACTTTTGGCCACTCGTGTGAGGTGTACAGTGTGAGAGCCAGTGTGCCCTCTGGGGCCACTTGTAGAGCGCGGTGTACAGTGTTTATACTTTGTGTACATCACCTTTGCACCAGACGGTTTTTGATAGTTGTGGAGTCTTTTGTGGGCCACTCGTGGCACCGACTCCCACAGTGGGGTCGGAACTTTGGTTGGAAATTACAGGTCGAAGTGCGTTTTGCGAGGGCCCGTCGCCTACGTTATTTTTTTTCAAGGGTTATTTTGGTAGTAAAGAGCCTGATTCTGAAAATACTAAGCCCATACTATGAGGAAAATGCATTGGGGTCAGTAAAGGGATTCACCCAAATAATACTAAGCCCATACTATCAAAGAAATGCATTGGGTGTAGTAAAGGGACCCACCCCGATGATATTAAGCCCATACTATGAAGAAAAATGCATTGGGGTCAGTAAAGGGACTCACCCAGATAATACTAAGCCCATACTATCAAAGAAATGCATGGGGTGTAGTAAAGCCCACCCGAATAATACGAAGCCCAAACTATGAAAGAAATGCATTGGGGGTAGTAATACCAAGCCCATATTATCAAAGAACTGCATTGGGGGATAGTAAAGGGAATCACACAAATACTACTAAGCCCATACTATGATGAAAATGCATTGGGGGCTTAGTAAAAAAGAACACCCAAATACTACTAAGCCCAAAGTATAATGAAAGTGATTTTGCGGGTAATGAAGGGACCCACACAGACAAAACTCAGCCCATGCTATGATGAAAATGCATTGGGGGTAGCAAAGGGACCCACCCAGATAATACTAAGCCTTTACTATCAAAGAAATGCATTGGGGTTAGTAAAGGGACCCACCCCGATGATATTAAGCCCATACTATGAGGAAAAATGCATTGGGGTCAGTAAAG
>CAJNIZ010001985.1:0-11443 GCA_905231905.1 Symbiodinium pilosum | reverse complement strand
CTATATGAGGTTTATATAGGCCTCCTTTAACAGAGTAACTACCCACCTGGAACTGTCCTTGACTATAGCCCCCAACAAAATGTCCTCACGCGCTCCTCCTTGTGTTTGAAATTCTCGATGATGAAGCTGCCCTCTGCATCCTGATCATTCAGCAATTGCAGTCCATTTATCGCGCGCTTCTCATTTATTCTAGACGACTTACTATTTGAGGGGCCAGAGCTGCCCCGCGCTTGATTCGATGACTGACTGACCTCCAAGAATATTACTATAGCCCCCAACATAGAGCAACAATATCTCCCCAATTTGGGTATCGTAATTTTAGAAGAGGAATATAGCCTAAAAACCAACACAACGCCATTCAACTGACCTGGTTGTCGCTCCCCTAGTGCAGATTTGTTGGCCAAAGCAGGCTACGGCCTACACCTTGTACAAATCCTGAACTGCTGTTTAGGGTCTAGGGAGATTCAGGGAGATTTAGGGTTTAAGGTTTAGGCTGTTTTGCGGGTAGGACCTTCAATTGGTAGAGCCTCGAAAGTCTCAACCGGCAAGCTAGAGTACTTAAAATTCCTTCCGCCACGCCATGCCGCAGAACCTTATAACCTAAACCCCAAATCAAAAACCCTAAATCCTAAACCCTGAACCCTGAACACTAAACCTTAAAGCCCTAAACCCTATAACCCCAAACCCTATAACCCTATAACCCTAAACCCTATAACCCTATAAGCCTAAACCTTGTAACCCCAAAGCCTAAAGTCTAAGCCACTTTTTCATCCCAAAGCGGCTCATCCCGAAGCTCTAAGCCCTGACCCCTTAGCCTCAAGCCCGGCCACCTCTAAAGAAGTGAGCTATAGGGTTTAGGGTTTAGGGTTTAGGGTCTAGGGTTTAGGGTTTAGGGTTTAGGGTTTAGGGTTATAGTCTAAACTCCTTGAAGCAGGGTAGGTTCCTGGGATATTTAATATTTTCCCTAATGGGTTTAATAAGGGACCCTATATACTAATATTTTTGGAAGGGTTTTAGGGGCCAACCCAGAAAGGGGGATATATCCTACTAAAGGAGGTTGTTTAGGGGAATACATAGGGTTTGGGGTTTAGGATTTAGGGTTTAGGGTCTAAACTCCGTAAAAGGTGTTGTGTAGGGGATTATGTAGGGGACTGGGTTATTAAGGGGGAGACTAGGAGTTTGGACTATAGCTCAAGTAGCTTCAACTTATCGCTGCTTGGGGGAGTCGGCCTACAACAAATCCCCTGTCATCCCCCCATGCGGGTATGGTGGGGGTTTAAATAATGACTATAGATGGTGTTTAGGCCTTAGGGTTTGGGGTGAATATTGTGGTCCTAAATTCCTTGTATGATTGTTGTCTAGCGTACTTCAAGTAGACCTCAAAATTATCTTGGCAGTTACTTAAGCACCTACAGTACCTACACTATGACCTTGAAGAAGAAAGTAAGCCCTCCATGCAAGAACTCACCGGCTGAGCAAGCTCTTCAGACGACTGGAATGGCAGCCGTCATTGAAACTCCGACAAATTCCTTTGAAGCCTTTGTAAGCCTTCGTGAGCCTTGAACCAACTCCCAGGTTAATTAACATAACTGCAAGCTTCCAAGCTTTCCGCAATACACAATATCCCTAATAAATAACCCTCAACCCTGAACCCTTCCGAATCTCAAGGACAAGCGCAGCTCGTGGATTCGGGGTGATGCCTTGCTGGGAGAGCAGTAGCCCGTCATCTTATCCCTAAACTCTAAACCCTAAACCCCAAGGTTCTCGCAGGAGTTTAGGGTGTCGCGCGTAAAGGGGTTTGGGGGTGTGGGTTGGAGAGCTTAGGGCGGCACCTGAAGAAAGGTTTAGGGTTTAAGGTTTGGGGTTTAGGGTTTAGGGTTTAGGGCTTCAGAAATTGTGCAGACATGGCAATGGCACAGTGAACATGTGAATCCCCTTTGGAGGCTGCCTTTATGCTCCATTTGTGCTTGGAATGCTGGCAAGTAGCGGCGGTGATGGCCGTGATGATGTGTTTGTTCACGCCCTAAACCCTAAATCCTAAACCTTGTTCTGTGTCGTCCACTTATCATGAATCGCATCACCTTGTTGCTCTGACCTTCTGCAGGTCGCATCATTTTTCACTATTCCTACTCTTGTTCGGAGTTAGTTTTTGGGGAGTTTGTACCTTCAGGCTTTACGGTTCAAATTGCTCTGCTGGTGTCAGTCCCTTAGGGGTGAAAGGAGCAGGGGCCCAGGGGGCGGCTCCTGTTTGGGGTCAAGGCTGGTGCTCGCTTTTAATGACTGCTACTACTTACTTCAACCCTTTCCTGGGTTTAGGGTTTAGGGTTTAGGGGTTTACAGTTTAGGGTTTACTGCCGTTACGATAGCCATTAGAAGCAGTGTTGCCGTGACTATTCACTTCCGTTCTACGTTTGAGGACCAGAAATGGGTTACAGTAAGCGTGATGTTGCATTCTCCCAGATTTTGGGAGAAGGTTTCGCGATGAGATTTGGGAGTTGTATTCGGGTGAGGGGCTTTTAGGTAAGGGTTGAACTTGATATCTGCAATTCAGGTGGGAGTAAAGAGACAGATGCCTACCGTTGAGCTTCTGACACTGTGCCAATTCAAAACGCTGCGTTGATGATCGGGGGAATTGCAGAGACTTCAAGGTGCTCGAAGGGGAGTGGGGGAATGGATCTCTTGAACCCTAAACCCTTTACCCTATGAGACCGTTTTGTAGTACTTGAATTCACCTCCCCGCTTCCCCTTAAGCCCCCGTAAGAAGAACAAGGGGCCAGCAAAAGCCTGCCAGGCATAGGCTGCCTTCAGTCAACATTACAGGACTGTTTGAGGTTGAGGGTTTAGGACTTAGGATTTAAGTTTAGGACTTATGCTTTAGGACTTAGGGTTCAGGGCTTAGGATTTAGGGTTGGAGCTGCAGATGCAAGAAATCTCGCACCACCTAATTGTCTTGGACTTTTGCAATACCCAAAATATAGGGAACTAACGGTTGTGCAGGATGTCCTCTATCAGCAGTTCGATTCCGCGACCATATGGGGTTCCCCCCTAAACCCAAAAACCCTAAGCCCTATCTTGTCTTTCTGAGGTACCTCTACCTTCCCAGCGAGGCTGATGAATGCTGGGCTATTTGGAGGGCCAGAGGGACTTCGTAAGTAGGTTACTGACATACACTAAACCCTAAACTCCTAGACCCTAAACCCTAAGCCCTAAGCCCTAAACCCTAGAACCCTAAACCCTAACCCCTATAATTCATGTGACATAGCCCCAGTTCTCCCCATCATTACCCTACTTACCAAGTCCTCCCTGACCTTTCAAGTAGAGGTCACGAGAAGTAGTTGGAACTCCTTGTGTGTGTCTCTGCCTTGCGCAGATGTTATGCAGATTGAGGTTATGATCATGATTATGGTTATTACCATTATTATTATTATTACCATTATTATGACTATGACTATTACTATTGCTATGACTATTATTATTATTATTATTACTATTTAGGGTATAGGGACAGAACTCCCCTTGTTGGCCGGTTTTTACCAAGGTAAGGCTTTGGTGGTTCAGGGTCCAGGTCCCTACCCGCATTCTGGCACTCAGAGTCTTTTACAGTCATGGCTTTGAAAGGCGTTTTGTACTTTCTAGCCGCGCAGAAATAGACGCAGCTGCATTGGCCGAAGAGTTGTCCCAGCGCAGTCCAGGTGGAATGAAACGTTGAATTTCTCTCTCTGGTCGTATTTTGCGGTTTATCAAAACGGTTTGCCAGCGGGGCCCTGGGGACATAGAGGGAGCATGGGGCCCCGTTAAAGATAAAGGGATTCTACTGGGAACCCCAAACCGGGAACCCCAAGAATATAGTAGGTATATAATAGGAATATACCTACCAGGGTCCTTCTATTCCATTATATTCCTGCTATGTTCTTGGGGTTCCCTATTTGGGGTTCCCAGTAGACTCCCTTCTGAAATCTTTTGGGGTTTTAGCGCTGCAGGTTGCTGGTCTTTGGGTCTAGGAATATCCCGCATGGCCTTTGCGACCTGGATGCGCAGATGCTTACAATGTGCAAGGCGCTTGCTGTTGAGTTTAGCAAAGGCTGTATGTGATCCTAAACATTGAAAGGGCAGTCACGGTCTTATATGAGCCATAGTCTAAACTCCTAGTATCCCCCTTAATATCCCCTATAGTGGTCTCCTATATAATCCCCTATATAACCCCTTTAAGGAGTTTAGATTATGGTGCATATTCCTTTTGTACCTCTATTGAGGCTGGGGTGCCCACCTAACCAAGAGCCCGTAGTAGCCTGTAGATATCTGCAGGAGGCTGTGATCGTTACCGTGCATCTCTCTCTGCTGGCCTAATGCAAAAGCCACCCAAGGCCAAGCTTAGAGTTTAGGGTTTTGGGTCTAGGGTCCAGGGCTTAAGTTTTAGAGTCTAGGGTTTAGGGTTGCAGGTTTAGGGTTTAGCCACGAAACCTAGACCCGGACCCTACGCGTAATGTTCATGGACAAGGATGAAGTATTACATGTTAGGGGTGCCCAGATAACAGCAGGTCTGATTATTTGGTGTATCTGTAGCCGTGCAATGGGCCCAGAATCCGAACCCTGTGACTCAGGAACAGTCCTTAAAAGAATCTTATTAAGGTGTTGTAATTGCTGCTGTGAAGGGGGAACGAAGCTCAATCCTACACCCTATGAACCCTAAACCCCAAAGCCTAAACCGGAAACCCTACACCCCAAACCCCAAACCGTTAATCCTAAACCTTAAGCCCTAACCCTAAAACCTTTAACCTACTTGAAATTTCATGGGACTTAGTAACCACTTATAGCTGGGCTTATAACCCTACTTATAACCTCCCTAAATGGCCTTATAGTCCCATGAACCTCCAAGTCACCTGAAGCCCCAAACCCTCAACCCTAAACCCTAGACTCTAAACCCCAAGCCCAAAATCCTAAAACCTAAACCCTGCACCCTAAACCCCCTAACCTAACCTACAGCTTTGCCATTTGGAGGTTTCCATCGGCAAGTCCATGCAACAGACCCTGAGGCTAGCCCAGCAGAAGCCACACCGCCCTAATAGCAAACACTCCTTGTTCAGGGTTTAGGATTAAAGTTTTAGGGTTTAGGGTTTATGGTTTAGGGTTTAGGGTTAAAGGTTTAGGGTTGAGGGGTTGCGGGTTTAGGATTGGGTCTCCTTCGGAATTATATTAGAGTATCAATATAGGGAGTTACGAAAATTAATATTGTCTTGTAGGTCTAAGCAGACTACAGCTTAAATTACGGTGGATACGAAGAATCCAGCATGGCCCTAAGTTCTGTATACATTGGGAATTATGGTGCTATAGTATCCAAAGGCCATGCACTATTTTTAGTACCAACCGTAGAATGGCATAATATTCGGGGGTTTAAGGGAGGGGATTAATATAGACTGGTATTACAATTTTGGGGGTGTTCTTATAAGGGGTGGTTCGGGGGTTTGATTATTAGTGGAGGTGAGTACTCAGGGATCGTCATGCAGGTTCTCTTTTTCCAGTTGTTTTCCGGGTTGCATCTTGCGTCTCCTGATAACCCTCAACCCAAGCCCCGAACCCTAAACCCTAAATCCCTAAACCCCTAAACCCTAAACCCTCGTGAAAGGCACCTCTTGACATCCCTGAAGTAGAGTTCGCTGAAAGTTGCTCCAAGTATGGGGATGAGTTTCAGGCATCAGGGTTCAACGCTTGAAGTTTCTTGAGGAGTTCGGAATTACATACAGTCTTCACTAGACAGACTAGAGGGACATGTGGATAGGGATATGGCTCCCGATTTCCTAAACTCCAATCCCCAAGACCCTAAACCCTAAACCCTAAACCTTCTGCCTGCATAGGATACAGCACTGCAGGGCTCAAGAATTGAGCCGAAATCCCGATCCAAAAAACCCAGCCGCAAACTCTAGCCCTAAAGCCAGAACCCTTGAAAACGTAAAGCACTGCTACCCTATCATTCTGAACCTTAAACCCTAAACCCTTCAAAAACCCAACAAATATAAACAAGTCTGAAGCGCAAGGAAGCACAGGGCTCGGGGCTCTGATTTTTTGGGATTTTGGGTTTAGGGTTTAGGGTTTAGGGTTGCTTCGATGCCTGGGAAGACTTAGTAGTCCACATGACTGAGTAGTTCATACATACGTACGTTTATACGTACGTTTATATATACACATGTTCTCTCTCTCTCTCTCTCTCTCTCTCTCTCTCTATGTTAGGTGTGAAAGTATAACAAGGAGCGAAGTATTTTTGAGGGGGGGTTGGGCTTCTAAGTCTTCCGAGCCTTCAAGTAGAGCGTAGGGCTTTCAAGCCCGTCAGGCAGTTCACAGTCCTCTAGAAGAAGTTCAGTCATCCTAAACCCTAAACCCAATCCCCTCCATTCTGCCTTCTCATGCAGACCAGTCGGAGGAATAGGGTACTTAGAGACAGTCTCCAGGACTGAGTGTAGGTACACCTGTGCCCCAAGACGGGACACATAGCAAGGGTTCGTTGCCACTTGTCTGTTTTAAGAACAACGTTGCCCTTTCAGTGTCTACAGGGTGCATTCGCGGGGCGTGAACGGTGCTAGGACGGTATTGTGTCTGCCTAGCATGCACCCATTTCAGAGCCTTTACATACCAGAGTGGACTCCTGGTCCAAGACACGTAGCCTAAGCCAGCGCAAGCCCCCCCGCAACAAATGCTACCACCCGCCATTTTTACATAATCCAACGAAGACATCCTCAGTACTTTTTGCCTTTTGAATCTCCTGATGTTCCATTGTGGCAGTACCATCCAGTTCAAACGAAGTTGTGTCACTTTCATAAAGCGCACCCAAGACCTCAAGCCATGTACATTGAGCGTGCATTGACATCAGTTGCAGTTTTCAATTCCACAGTCTTTATCAAAGCCAGACTAGATGCTTCTTGGATCCCGCGTTCGCTGGTCATTGTAGAAGCTGCCTAACTCCCCAACTCCCCCCTGCTGAACTGAATACCTCATGCGGGCTGCCGCGCCCCATTGGAGCAAATCTTGGTTTTTCATCCCTTTCTTCAAGGAGTAATACTCGTAATTGTATTAAAAGAAATCATGGTGGTGGTAGTGGTAGTAGAAGAAGTAGTAGTCGGCGTGGTGGTGGTGGTGGTGGTGGTTGTGGTAGTGGTAGTGGTGGGGTACACTGGTAAAAGGGAGCAAGGACTCTGAGCAATCCAAGCTTTGGAACCATCTCCAGGCTCCAACGGCGAAACATCGACATCGACACGCAGGCGATGTGATTTCACAGGGACGCAGGTCATGAGATCATTTTTGGTTGAATTTGACCTACCTTTGACTACTGGTATCCAGCCTACCCATATTTGATCCTCTGCAGAAGATCAACCCAGACCTTCAGGCGATGTTTTCCTCAGTCTTTGTACTAAAAAGTATTAGTGTTGGTAACAAACAATAATACCAGTGATGGTAGTATCAAAACCAGTTTAGTATCAGTATTCATAGCAGCTCATTCATCAAGCCAGACCAGGGATGTCTTGGCTTACAGACGCATCTGTGCTGTACTATCTCTGAGCAGATTCAGTCGGGTTCTTCGCCACTTTTGGAGGATTCCTGGTACAGCTCCTATAAAGTTCACATGAGGAGTTTCACTGCAGTCAAGACCCCAAACCTGACTAGATGTTCCAAGCTCCTGATGTTCTGGGAAACCCTAAACCCTAAACCCTAAAGCCTAACCCTAACCCTAAACCCTAAACCCGAAACCGTAAACCCTCAACCCTAAATCCTAAACCCTAACCCCTAACCCCTAAAGCCTAAACTAAAAACCTAGATTTCCAAAAGGCCCTGTCCTGGGAATCCTGATGCTGGGACTATATGAGCTGTAATCTAAACTCCTTAACGGGTGTTATTTAGGGGATTATATAGGGGAGTATTATCGGGGTTACTCATGGGGGATACTAGGAGTTTAGATTACAGCTCATATTATGTCTCAGGGGACTCGATTTTTCGGAAGCCCCCCAGTTTTTGATAGTAGACACTCGTGATTTTTGAATGCCATGAAGCTTGAAGGAATATTTACATAAAGCCCCTGCTCGTGCAGACAGTTATGCAGCTCCTCTCATGCATGCTCTTACTGTTTGGGATGAAGAATTTTCAGCGGTTTTTTGAAATCTAAACTGGCATCTTGCCTTGATTGGGCTTTGTGGCCCAAGGGCTTCATTCATCTAGCCCAAGCCTAGGGTTTAGGGTTTAAGGTTTATGGCTTCAAGTTTTAGGGCTCAGCCTTCCTCCAAGCCCTAAGCCATGTGGATGATTGTATTAGTATGGCAATAAGCTTATATACTAAAGCCTTGGCCCTGTCCTCAATCCTAAACTGACTAGATCTTTGCACTTCACACAAGTATAGCCCTAAGACCTCGGCCGTAGACTTAGTATTTGATTCTCACTGGCAGAGGTCACCGTCCGATACACGCTGCTGACACTGGAAGATGCCAAGGCCCGAAATCTCACCGTTTGAGTTTTGGGCTTCAGGGTTTAGGGTTTCAGGGTTTAGGGTTTAGAGCTTCAGGGTTTAGCGTTTAGGGCTTCAGGGTTTAGGGTTCAGGGTTAGGGTCCCTTTATCTTCAAAGTACAGAACGGTATTCTTATGAGTTCCTCTACTACCCCACCCTACTACCCCTGCCCCTGTCCCTCCTAAATTAGTTAGCTAGGGCTGGCTAACTAGGCTGGAAAAATATCATTCTTGGAATCACGCAGGGGGACTGGAGAATCATCAACGCGACAAGTTTTTATTGCTGTATTCTGCAGTCACTCTTATACGGTGGTTTAGAGTCATGGCAATTTCGTGTCATCTTTGACTAGGTCAGAAGCGAGTGAAGACTTTGGTCGTTTTCGTCTAACGTCTGCTCGTACGCTGCTGAAAGAAGTGCTAGTCAAGCTGGTTGGAGAGGAAGCACTAGTGTATGTAGGGGTTCAGAGGGTTAACGTTCTGGGGCGATCTGAGTGTACGCGAGGAGTGACAAGTGGACTCAGGTCTTCATACAGAACACGCATCTTGCTCATCTTTATACAAGATTCCAAAATCTCCTGGACATTGTATGAAGTTCGTGCAACATGTAAAGCCTGAAAACCGAAGCGCTTACCGCAATTCTTCTCCTTTTTGCAACCGCCTCCTGTAGCATTCCCTGTACTGGTACAAGTGCTAGGGCTGCTGTGCTTGTGCGAGTTCGCCAATGCTCCTCCACCTCCGCCTCCCGCCGCTCTTGCCGCTTCTGCCACTCCTTGTCATTCCTGTCGCAGCAGCAGCAGATGCTGCTGCTGCTGCTGTTGCTATCATGATGCTGCTTTTTGGTTTCGCCATGATCTGGCCTTTGGTTGGCTGGAAATGAAGGAATGGAAAAGAAAATGGGCATTGCCATAATGGGTTACAGTATATAGGGACTACTATAAGGATTCATTCCTTCATTCCTAGCTAAGCAAAGGCAAACTGTTACCAGTATCGCTATCCGCTACCACTTGCGCACCTTCTACCCCAGGCCACGTTGGCCTCCAGTACCCGCCATTCTCTCCTGGAGAATGCACGGGCTTTGGTGCAACTGCTGCAGGCGCAAAGTCGAGGGCTTCTAGGGCTATTATTAGTATCATCATTGTTTATGACTGTTAGTATCACTATTGTTACTATTACTACTAGTAATACTATTACAAATAATATGGTTAATACTATTAGTACTATTCTTATTCGATTCTTACTGTTGCTATTTACGTGAGTCGGATCTAGAGTTTGGGGCTCAGTGCCTGGAGCAGGAGTTGAGGAAGAACTCAAAGAGAGGCTAGAAGATTTACGTAGAGAATACGTTTTCGGCATTTTGACGCGAAGGTTCCAGAACTTATGTATTTAATGGCAGGATGTCTCTTGCTGGGATTTTCTCTACGTTGGGAGTTGGATGAGACATAGCCTTATGATGCCTTATGACATTCTTGCGGTAGGCAGGCTCCGTAGACAGGCTCATGGGCCAAGAGCCCAATAAGTGAGTTAGAAGGGAACGGAGGAATGGATACCTATAGCGGCCCCTATCGAAACCCAAATCATAGGACCGTTTCCGTTGTTTTTGCCATTCTTTCATTCTCTACAAACAGCCAGCAAGAATCGTTTGGCACATATTCCTTGATTTCGGCTCAGTTTACCTTTAATTAGTTTTCATTCGTGCACCTTACACCCCCGCTCCCTTTTTCCCCCTAACTCCCCATGAGTCAAACCCTAAACCCTAAACCCAAGGACATCAGAGAGCAAAAGCCAAAACCTCCCCCCTGTCCGATTTCTCTTAGTCGAAGCCAAAAAACCGTACTGGGTTCAATGACCCTTTCTGCTGTCATTCTTACTGGCTTTTAGTAGGGAATATGGGAATATAGTATATAGGGATTATGTAGGGATCATGTCCCCTTGTTCCCTACTGAGGACCAGTAAGTACTAAAATCTCCTGCGTGACCTTGGTACACTATAGTACCATATTTCCCAAGGTGTAAGGTACTTAGGGTCGTGCAGGATTTTTGGTCCCTAGACCCTAAACCCTTAAACCCTAAACCCTAAACCCTTGGTGTTCACTGTAGTGGTCTTTGTGATCCGTCCGGCAGATCCCAACCACCACCCAATCGTCCAAGGGATGGGTTTAGGGTTTAGGGTTTAGGGGATAGAACATATAGCAATTTAAGCTTTGCTCATCTATGCTAGTACCAAGATGCAGAAGTTACATCCTTCGCCAAAATAGATGTGCGAACTTGACGCAGGCTGGTGTTCGGGGCTTTTTGCAATGGGGAAAGGAGTCCTCAGATACATGTTTTGGCATTCTCCTACCTTAAACCCTAAACCCTAAACCCTAATCCCCCCTAAACTCTTCACACACTCCAGGCTGGCCCCTTGTAGTTACCATCCGCAAACTCAACATGGAAGCTCTTTCAATGGGCCCTATATGTACACAGCTAGATAGATTATGTAGGCTATATATGATGGGTTTGTGGGGATTGTAAGGTTTAGGCCCAAAAACCTTACATATCCTGAAACCTATACACACAATCTAAAGGACACTAGTCTGAGGAGTTTTTTTTTGTAGGCTTTCACCTTAGTTTGGGGGCAGGGTTTAGGGTTTAGGGCTTAGGGTTGGGCTTTCATGATGGTTTTTGGGGCAGGGTAGCATTTGCTGAGCTGAAGGCTGGACGAAGCTTTAAATTACCTACCTGTGAGCCCTATAGTCCACCTTTTGTTTAGGGTTTAGGGTTGAGGGTTTAGGGTTCTTTCAGCAAACAGAATACGGGGTATACGGGGATCTTGTTCTGGTTTTGGGGAACTCCAAATTCGCTGTACTTAGGGGAGGCTATATACTCTGTAAAAGCTTGAATAATTATCCCACACTGCAATCCTTCTACAGTTATAATATAATTGACCCTAAAAAGAGGGACCCCAAGATAGACCCCA
>CAJNIZ010001984.1:0-27450 GCA_905231905.1 Symbiodinium pilosum | reverse complement strand
CGGCTCTGCAAGCGCAGCCAAACCAGTTCCTTGGCTGTGTTGGATATTGGATTGACGGCTGTGGCCCTGAGCTTTGGCTAGGGTCCTGGGTTTAGGGTTCAGGGGTTTAGGGCTTAGGGTTTAGGGTGTAGGCACATAGGCAACATAAAGCCCATTGAAAATAGGCGGCCCCACCTAGAACGTTCGGTTGTCTAGGCATGTCTCAAGAGGTGAAAATACTGGAGATGTGAAGTTTTTCATGCAGGTGGAAGGCTCAACCCAAACCGCCCCTAATCCTTAGACCGGACACTCCCAGTATGCAAACGCTGTATATCTTGGGTCATTACTGCCCCCACTCATTCACGGATGGATAACAATTATATATAGTTATATGGAACCCGTAATGTGACCCCTAGTATAGACTGTCAATGGGTGGGGGCAAGACCCAAAGGATGTACTTTTCAGCTCATACATCCTCAGGGTAAACCCTCCTCACCTTCCCAAAGTAGGAAGCTGAAAATCGGTTCTACATCTGAATCGTATGTTTCATGGGGATACCAAAGGGCTGGGTTTAGGGTTCAGGGGTCATATACAGTAACAGTACGCTTCCTCCTTTGGATCATAGTATTTTCCAGAAACATGCTACTGGGTTGCTTGCAAGCCAACTGTATCCATATCGAGGGAATCGGGTGGCTTATAGTTGGATGATATGTACACGAGTTGGGATACGAGTACCGCAAACCTTACATATCGCCAGATATGTACATACACATCTCCACAAACCCACCAGTTTCCATGTCATTTTCCATTTAATTCTCCGCTGCTTGCGTTTACCTACACTAAGTGCTAGATCCCTGAATCTTATATAACCCACTAAACCCTAAACCCTAGACCCCCATATAGCTCCCGCAAAGCCCTCTAAAGGGACACTGATTTGATGAACTCAGGCGTAGGCCTAGCTCGTTGCACCTTCAACCCTTCCGTAAGGGGCCAAGTACCCAGATAGGAGTGGCTCAAACTAGAGTTTAGGGTGTAGGGCTTAGGGTTTAGGGTTTCAGTTTTAGGGCTTAGGTTTTAGGGTGCAGGGTTTAGGGCTTAGGGTTTAGGGCTCAAGGTTTAGGGTGTAAGGTTAAGGTCTTGGGGAACCCTTGGGCCACTTTGGAAGGAAGGAATCTTCACCACCCTAAGTCCTACAAAACCTGGGAATTGCAACAGTGCTCAGCCAACCCTCCAATTTTCCTGGCCGAGGCTTTCCAAGGACCTTCCTGGCCGTGCCCAGCGCCCTCCGAGAATCCCCTGGCATTCCCAAATCTTGGAACAAGAAACCACCCGCGCCTAAACCCTAAATCCTAGACCCTGAACCCTAAACCATGTCATGAGCCTAATGACTGCAACCCTAAAGCATCAAGCCCTTTCATTCGAAACCCCTACACCATGAGCTCCTAAATTGCGACGATCCCGTACAAATTTGAAAACCTTACAGATATCTTCGTAGAATCAGCATATTTACCCTCAGCCATTTGAAGCAAGGTGACTTAGGTCGAATCCTATCTTCGTAGAATCAGCATATTTACCCTCAACCATTTTGAGGACTTAGGTCCTATCCGTTAGCTCAGGATTGCCTTCAACGCAGCCATTAGCGCCGCAGCGCGTGGTGGCTCACCCCGGGCAGCGTTGTTGCTGCTGTCGCAGATGCCGGAGGACTTGTTTTGATAAACTGGGTCTTTGATACAATAATGACGAATCAAATGGAAAAGAATATGGAAAATAAGAAGGGAACTGTGATTATGAACCGGTTTATGGGCATTGCGGTTTTCCAAAATGGCAAGGATTCCATTTTCGAGATTCCCTATAATGAAAATTCTCGCACATAGGGGTCGATGTTGGGTTCCTCCTATGCATGGAAATTCCCCTAAACCCTAAACTCTTTATGAATTTGGAAGGGCGGTTTGGTGGTTTAGGGCCTTGAGTGCAGAGCTTGGGATTGGGGAATTGGTGGGGGTTGAGGGGTTTGTGAGATACCAGTTGAAACATTACGGCTTATGCAGGTTTAATGTTTCGGGTTCAAGGGTTAGGGTTTAATTAGGGGTTTAGGGTTTAGGGCACTGTCAAAGGTTAAAGCTTGCAGGCACTTTGGGAGAATTACCCATTCCTCCTATTATTGTATCTGGGGACGTACCTACTTCTGCATAAGTCCTGAACCCTTCAAGATGCTTCAAGCCCCAAACCTAAACCCTAAACCTTCTAACAGTCAACATGCACATGCACCTGTCAAGATCCCGCACGGAAGCCTCAGACCTAGCTGGGGTGTAGGGTTGAGGGTCTGGAGTTTGGGGTGGGGAAATCTCCATACGGGCCTGCAAAGTTCCGACTTCGATATACCATCAGCCTGTCAATTTCTGCCTTGTAGAAATGGCGGCAAACGGCAAGAACAGATACGGCGGATGTAAACAAATCCTTATACCTTTGGGAACTATGGTGCTATTATATACCAAGGTCATGCAGGGTTTTTAGCATCAGCAGTACAACTCCTAGAGGACCAACATCATCCTTTTTTGAAAGCCTACCAGGGTAGGGGCTTCCCAAAATCAGAGGTACTTACAGGGCTCCTTAGAAAAGATTCTAGTATTTTTGGGGATTTTAGGAGGTTTAGATTCGGGTCGCCTATTTATGGATACTACCAAGTATACATCCTAGGCAGTTACACTTAACCTCTGAAGGAAATCCTTGGACATTTCGGGGCAAAGATTCCATGGCTAATCTTGTAGCAACTGCCATGTGCAAACAAATCGCAGTTTCCCAAAATAACGGGACCCCAATACAGACCCTGAACTACTCGAATCCTTATTCTGCTGGCCCCCAAAGAGGTACCCCTAATGTTTGGAAACACCCAATGAGCCCTGGAGGAAGGCCTCCACCCGGACGAGCGTCTTGGCAGCCCGCATGGTTTGTTTCAACGTTCGTTCTTGCAAGCTAACCCTAAGGGCCCAAGGACCCAAATGATAGGGTTTTAAGGGCCAAATACCTTTAATATGATAGTGCTTGGGCCCTAAAACCTTTATAAGGGTCCTTGGACGAAAAGGGACAGCTCGTGGACAGCCATTTTAGGGGAGCATTTGGACTTTCTGGGTAGCTTGCTAGTGTTAGCCACACCAAGGATCCAAGTACCCTATTTGGTTTGAGGAGCCTAGAAGCTAGGATAGTCAATCTCCCTTCTAGCATGTTGAGGTACAGCTTCAACAGTGCCATAGCTGCTTGCTGTGCAAGTGCTCTGTGGCAGAGAGCTTTGATCCTTTTGGCTCGTGCCTCGGCGCCATGCCAATGGTTTCGAACTCGGGTGTTGAGGACTATGTCCCTAAACCCTAAAACCTAAATCCTTTACCCTAAATCCTAAACCCTAAATCCTAAACTCTAAACCCTAGACAGGAATGGGCGTGTCATGTCCCAAAAGGTGCGACAGCAGTTGGTTTTCTGTATGGCGGCAACTTTGTAGAAGAAATGGCTTCAAGGTGCATGAAAAGACCCAGAGGGTCCATGTACCCAATAACTAGGTTCCCTTTAAAGGGGATATATAGGGATATGTAGGGGTATTTAGGGTTTACGGTTTAGGGTTTAGGGTCCATGTACCCAATAATTAGGTACTTGGGATTTTGGTAGCAGTAATTTTAGTACAGGTTTTGGGTAAGTATATGATTATGAGGTACTTGGACCCTTAGGGAGACCTCTGTGGCTTGCATCTTCTCAGTCGAAGGTTCTGGTCCCAAAAAGTCCATTCAGGTATATCGTATATACTTCAGGGGCTGCTGTATAGCTGCTTTGGGACCCACAAAAGCACTACATGGCTACATGGGCCCTTTTTGGGGCTTAAGAGCTGGCCAGTAGTGGGCAGGATAAAGTCCGTTCCTTGTGCTTGTTGTGATGGCCGAGAACCAGCAAAATACTGGGGGATGCCTGGGGGTTTTGGATTCAGTCACCTCGAAACTTTACATCCTCAACCCTGAGCAGCTTTGGGGCAAAGGACTTTGACAACACGTACCTTTTAGCTAGGCATTTTGTGCCCGAAACGCTGGTATCTTTGCCTGTTATTCTGTTTAAGGGCATGAGGTTACTCTGGGTACGGCCTTGTAAACAGCTATAGCTCTAGTCTCGACCTTTGGGTATCAGTATCCCAGAGATATCCCTTGTAAAGTAAAGGTTTGGGCTACATGGGACCCAGACTCAACCTGAAAGCTGAAGCCTGATTTTGGCTGGCAGGCGCACCCTACAAACCCTAAACCCTCAACATGAACCCCTACAGACAAGTAAGGCATGGTTCACGCAAGGATTGCAGCCAGCGTGGTCACCTGCAACAGCGTGGCTGGCTGGTGGTTTTAGTGTTTCTCTTGGTCTCCACAGGCTTCATGAGGTTGCAGTCAATCATACAGGTGGCATAATGAAGGTTGCAGCTTTTATGGTTGGTGTACAGCCTACTGACGTGTTCGCCGGTGGATCCTTGCACTCGTACAGGCCTGGAGTAGTGAGTTCAGCAGGGATAGTTGGATTACCGTAAGGTCTGGCATATTGTCGTAGTTTCCCTAAATATGGAGACCCCAATATTGTAGTCTTCCCTAAGCGATCAATAAATATGATATTGTGATTATAGGTCTATGCAGACTTCAGAAAATAGATCCCCAATGTTGGTACATTATAGGTCTATGGAGACTACAGAATATAGACTCCAAAATGCTAGAATCCTTATTGTATGGACCCCCAGCAAGGTACCCCTACTTTGCGGAAAGTCCCCAGTGTTGCATTGGCTGAATCTGCTCTTTCAGTCTATTAACAAAAATTAGGGTTCAGGGGTTAGGGTTTGTGGTTTAGCCTGAAGTATTAGCAGTACGTTCCCTCTCGTACTTGGGAATTGTCCCACCTTTGCTGCAGTACATGGTATTGAGGAGAGAAATCAGCGGATGTCGGTAACCCCAACCCCAACACATTCAGACCATATAGCAGGCATGTTATAGCTGCACGGTCCCAGTCATAATTTTGCAGACTGGGGTTACCAAAATCCGCCACTTAGAGAACCACGATGTTTGTAAGTTTTCCAGGGATGTTATTTTGCAAGACACGCGGGAGCCCCTAAACCCTAAACCCTAACCTAAACCCTAAACCCTAAAACCTGGACACCGGAGGATCCTAATCCCTTAGCGGTTGCTTGCACCACTCTTTTTCCACTCAAGCATATAGACCCTCAAATCTTACTTGGACGCTTGAATGCACTTAGTACGGAAACAAATGACAGACAACCCTTCAAGTCGTACCGTAAACGAAGTCGATAAGTACCCCTAGTTACTTCAATGACTAACATCCTGGGACTGGGGGGTTTAGGGTTCAGGGTTTAAGGTTTCCGTTTAGGCCTAAGGATTAGGATTTCGGGTTTGGAATTCGTACCTTTACCACCCATCCGTACAGACTCGCGCACAACCCCCGTGTACGGTTGGTATTTAGGGTATTTAGGGTTGAGGGTTTACAGCTTATACCTATACCCCTATACAAGGGTCGTCTTCTCCGCGAAGGCCGTTTGAGGGAACGTTTCTTATCATTTCTGATTTTGGAGGTTCAAGTCGGCTATGATTAGATACTTCCTTAAAAGCTGTACAAGTACCCAGGTATCGGGTACATGGACCCTTAGGGGATCACAGTTGCAAATCAACACTTGCCCTGTGAGTTCGGTCCATAGCTCTAAGTCGATAGAGTCGCCCTCCAAAATCCTAAGCCCCAAGCCTTAAACTCTATGGCCATGCGTGTCTCGCTCGAGGTGCTTAGTGTCTGCCATGCCGCCGGAGAGTGGGAGAGAGCACTGGAGATTTTGTCCTGCATGGCATCAGACCGGAAGCCTTGCTTCCACAGGGTTTATATAGGGTTTTCACAAGGTTTCTAGGGTTGGGTTGGGGTGTCTACGTTTTGGGATTATCCACTGTGGCTCTTCCGGGTACATGACAAGTGTAAAGGTAGGATATGAATTCACAAGAAGTCCTGCGGGGCGAGGCTGAGGATGGGCCTTTGCGTCAGCTTAGGGCTTAGGATCAATCACTTCTATCAAGGTTCTGTCTTATGTCGTCTTAGACGCGAGCCTGGCGAGCCTGGCATTCCTTTTGCAATCCTGTGGGGATATGGGATCCTTAGGGGCTACTTCGTTCCAACCCTAAACCCTCTTGGGACCCCTGAGCCAAAACGTCTAAGGACGCTTCCAGACGTATTTAGCTACGGCAGCGGCATAAGCGCCTGTGAGTCCTGTGCCTCGGCAAAAATGGTACCAGGGATCATTAAGGTTTAGGGTTTGGGGTTTAGGGTTTATTGTTTGGGGTTTAGGATTTAGGGTTTAGATTATCGAAAGGGCATGCAAAATTGAAACAGACCCAAGGATCATAATCTATGCGTGCATGTTTCTGCTTTGCAAGTGCGCACCAGCAGTGTCGAAGAGTACGAATTCTCAACAGAGATCAGTCAGAGTAGCAGGACCATGTCTAGAACCAACCAAAGGTCATAAATTTCGACCCGTGGGGCTTGGTTTCGTATACCTCGAACACTAATTTGGATTTGTGCCCAGGGCAGCTTCAAAGGGTTAAAGTTGAGCCAGGGGCCGTCAGCTCATTGTGCAGGCTTTGAATCCCAAAGTGGCAGGGATCTACGGACATGGGGTTCATCCGGCTATAAAGCATACTAACCGTAATCTGGTAGATAAAACACCTGAAAGCTGAAGTCCTCTTTAGGCCACCAGAACCCTTCTACCCAAGACTAATTCAGGGACTGCGACATTCAATTCTCAACTTGTACGCAAGGAGCCAGAAGGTTGGGAGTATCCGTATGTTAGATGCCCGGGCTCTCAAATGTATTCGGGCTTCCCAGCGCTGTAGGCCGTGCAAGATTTACTTGGTTCACTCGTCGTTGGCTGACATCATTTAGTACTCCGGCAGAGGAGGATTGCACCCCTGACATTAGAACAGCTTGCTTTGAATAACTTCTTCTCAACCCCACTTGAAGGGTTAGGGGCAATCAGCAAGTGGCTTAATAATGGGGATCACTATAGTTTTATAATATATGTTAAAGGGTATAAGTATATATACTAAGTCCCCTTGACCTCCAAGCAATCTCCAATCTTCTGGGTTGCCTTTAAGGAACTTAGCTAAGTTACTAAACTGGCGAGCTATATTAATTACTATGTATACCCATTATGGTAACTTAATTTAAGTCCCTTAACAGCAACCCAGTTGGACACGAACTCAGGTGGCCACTGGTCCACAGCGCTTCAGTTGCTTCGGGCTGTGCCGACCGCCACAGTGCCGTGGGCAGAACTGGCTTGACGGTTTCAGCTACACTGTTGAGAGTGTATGGGGTGATACATAAATGCATATGTATACACATATATATATAGAGTGTTCTAGGGCTATATATGTGCATGTAGAAATGGAACTGGCAGCTACCAATTCGCTTAGGGTGTAGGTCTAGATTTTATGGCTGAGGCCCCAGAGTCTAGGGTGCGGGGTTTAGTTTAGGGCTTAAGCATGACCTTGTTTCCCTCAACCCCAAACCCCTAAACCCTAAGTTGCTATGGCATGCCCCAGGTCATGCACGATTTTCTCCACCAACCATAGACACCCCTATTTGTCGAAATCCCTTTCAAGCCTGGGCTCACTACGCTTAAGGCTCCAACTACTCGGATAGCATTTACAGCTTGAGCCTTGCAGACCCTAAACCCTAAACACTGAACACATAGAGACCAATCTGTTCGAATCTTATGTGATGCTTGAGTATTTGGACTCATAGGGTACTGCTACGCTGCTTAATGCCAGGTTGCTGTAAACACCGTCAGCTGCAGCAGCACCATCAGTGCTTGTGCGCGCATGAATCGGCGCTTTGGCAAAACCTGGTCAAGAGCATACCCTAAACCCTAAACCATTAAGGGTTTCTTTTTCAGGCTTTAGGGTTTAGGGTTTACCATAAACCCTTGAGGGTTTCTTTTTCAGGCTTTAGGGTTTAGGGTTTACCCTAAACCCTTGAGGGTTTCTTTTTCAGGCCTTAGGGTTTAGGGTTTCTTTGTGGTCCAGGATGGGAAGGCAGCATGGTTGGGCTTTATCGTTACCCGGACCTCCCTTTGCGAGTATTATCTGGGTTGCTGTTAAGGAACTTAAAAATTAAGTTACCATAATGGGTATATATAGTAAATAATAGGGTTTCCCCAATACAGTAACTTAAATTAAGTTCCTTAACAGCAACCCAGTTATTGTGCGTACTTCGGCCGCCCAGCTATGGGCTAATACACCGGAAGTTCAGTTTATGAAGATTACCTTGGGGATCTATATTCATATTCTTAGCACAAGGTGGGCCCAAATTTACTAAAGCTTAAACCCTTTCTGTGGACTTGGATCCCCAAAATTGTATCTGCAGCTTTGGGTAAGTTCTTCATCCTACCCATGCTACTGTTTATATTAAACTGAAATGGAAAATACTAGAATGAAGAGTCAAAGATGGAAAAAAATGGAATGAAATGGTACCAAACGCTATCTGTGGCTTGTAGGGGGATATAACTATTCTTGATCCTAAAAATCGTGTATGGCCTTAGTGTACTACAGCACCATGACTCGCAAGGTTGCGGATACTATTTTTCAATATCCACCAAATTTCGACTATGAATGAAGGCTTGGGCATTAGGGCAGAAGTCGAGTCCGCTTCACATTAAAGAGTAGTAATGTGTCCATCCGGGGGGGGTGTTGAATATTATGGGGAGGCGACCCCAAAACCCTAAACCCTATAAACCTTAAATCCTTAACCCAGAACCCTAAACCCTAGCTCCTCAAAACTGAAGATCTGGTGGAACCTGTCTACTCATGGGCAAGTTACCATAGCCTTACCTTTCCCTCCCTGTTGCCTGTATACCCTAAGGGTCCAAGTACACAATATTCATATACTTACCCAAAACATGTACTATAGTTACTATTGCCCACTACCCAAGTACCTAATTATTTGGTGCTTGGACCTTAGGGATAGTAGGTTGCTGGGCTATGTAATTATAGGGTATACAGAACCCAGTTCCCATTACGATATTTACGGAGCTGGAGCCTCGGGGCTCGGAATGAGTAATTTGGTCGTACTTCGTGTTCAAAAAGCCTGAGTTACCGTCGCGTCCTTGACCGACAGTCCACTTGTGCACATTAGTTTGGACGTCCTGAGAAGAAGTATCCAGAACTGACAGGTAATCTGATGTAATGTTGTTATGGATGCCGTTCAAAACCTTGCTTCCTGTAGAGTGACTAAGGGCCAGATCCATCTGAGGGTGCGCTAGCCTACCCTGAAGCATTTCCATAGTTTACTCTCCGCACACAGCTCCTACAACATGTTAAGTGGCCCCTCAGGGTACCAATGAAATTACAAAGGTGGCTTCTCTGCTTGGACTTGCTGGCGGGAATGAGCATGGAGGGAGTTGTGATGAACACTGTCGGCCGCGTTGACCGCAAGATTTTAAGTATACGTTTCAGGCTTGAGGCTTTCAGCTACAGGCTCAGGATCTAAAGCTTGCGGTTTTCTGCCATTGGGCAAAAAATTGTGCAGGCTAATGCGTTTGGACTTGGGGATATTGAGCAAATTGAACTGCCCATGTTTGTTTTTTGTCGCTCTGCTAGACATACAGGCCCCAGCATCGATGAGATTGATGAGATCTAGCCAAAGCACCTCAGAGCTGGAACCCCTGGAAGAAGTAGTAGTTGCAATTCTTCGCCAGCTTCTCACCTTGCTGGCGCATGGGGGCCACTCCTAGCACAACATGGTAAAATGTAAGCCCCTCTGGTGAGGATCCCTTTCAATAAGGATTCCGTTATTCGGGTTGAACTTAGCCTAACAGGCTCATATACCAAAATTGTCACTTGCTGGCAACATGGCACGGGGTTACAACCTAGGCTTCAACAGCGCAATCAGCGCCTGCGAAGGAAGCGAGTGCTGGAGAGAGCCGCTGAAGACTCTCTGCTTCGTCTATCACATCGGGCGATGTGCGGATCTCTAGAAGTGTGATTCTACCTTATCTACTCCAAATAGAGCTCATCCGCGTACTTCCAAAACAAGACTCGTGATTTCTGGAAATGTCGAAGTAGAGGTTGGAAGGATTGTGCTACTGGGTAGGCCCCTGGGACATTTTTCCTTAATGGCATTAATAGGGGACCCAATATAGGTATATTCTTCAAAGGGTTTTAGGCGCCAACCCAGGCAAAGGGTTGCTGGAGTGCAGGGGCGGCTTCACGCTTTCGAGAGGACGCCTTCAGAGATTTGAATCAAAAAGTTGGGTTCCGAAAGTCCTTGGACTGGGTAGTCTCCATGTTCTTTTCCATGATCCCTATGCAACCCTACATAGACCCCTATAACGCCATAGAACCTCATCTAGCCCCATAGACCTCCTGGTATATTGGGCTTTATACCCCCCAATCATGAAGAATCAATCGGACAAGAACATGCAAATAAGATGGAAACTAGGTTCATGTAGGGGTTAAGTAAATAAGTAGTACAGTTGAACTTACTGGGTGTTTGTAGGGAATACGGGAATCTTTTGTATAGAGATTCTATAGGGATCGTATTCCCTACTAATCACCAGTAAGTTTCGGGCTTCGGGAGCTTTGGACTCCTCTTAGTTTACCATTTTGATGGACCTAAGTATTGGGTACATAGACCCTTACCCTTAACCCTAAACCCTAAAACCCTAAACCATAAAGCCTAAACCCTAAAACCCTAAAGCCTAAACCCTGAACCCTAAAGCCTAAACCCTAAACCCTAAACCGTGTGGTCTCTGGAGCCAAGGCTCCTTCGAGCCCTTTGGTGGCAAAATCTGCGTAGGGACGTGCTGAGCTTTTGCGGAGCTGCGGCTACATGCGCTGCCTGGCCGACCTGGTTTTCAGGGTTTGTGGGGGTTTAGGGCTTAGGGTTTTAGGGCTTAGGGGGTTTAGGGCTTAGGGTTTTAGGGTTTATGGGTTTCGGGCTTTGGGGGGTTTAGGGTTGTAGGATCTGGGGTTTAGGTCTAGGGTTTAGGGTTTAGGTCTTGGGCGTTTGGGATCTGAGGGCTAGTTTCATAAGCAAGGTTTGGGGGAGGGTTCGAGTTTGAGGGCTCTAAACCCTAAACCCAGGTTGAGGATCCAGACTAAAGCATGATTTTTGTTACCGCGGCTGCCATGGCTTCAGCCTACCTCGTTTGTACTTGTGTACGTGAGCTATGGTCTAAGGATTATATAGGAGACTACTATAGGGTTTATTAGCGGGGATACTAGGAGCTTGGACAAGGGTTTACGTGAAAACCTTGAACCCTAAACCCTACTCACGTGAGGGTTATCAATTTTTGGTTGTCCCAAGGCCTCGCCTTGATGTGAGGTAGAGTCTAAACACCTCAAAGGGGGTTTAGGGCCTAGAAATCTGAACTCCTGAAAGGAGGCTATATAGGGGACTGTATAGGGTTCCTATCATAGCGCTTATTCCGGCAGATGCTAGGAGTTTAGACTATAGCTCATATGGGCTCGGGGAGTAGTAACGTAAAGCGGGGTTTCCAGAATGAGGGGTACTGTTTCGCAGGTTCCCATAATAATGAGTATCGTATGTTGGAGTCTATCTTGAGCTCCTCCTGCTTATAGAAACTATCATAAGGGTTCAGCGATTCAAGGGAGACAAACTTCACCCCAACTTGCACGCATTCCATACTAAACCCCAAACACCGAACCTAAACCCTAAACGCTGAATATGTTGGGAGGCTGTTATTAGCTTCTACTTGTAGCTGATATGCAAAGCGCTCAAGCCTTAAATCCTAAGCCCTGAACGCCTCGGTTACAACGACCTTATGCTCAGAATAACCCAGCAAGCTTGAACTTAGGGTTTAGGGCTGAGGGTTGGAGAATTAGGGTTCAGGGTTTAGGGGGCGTGGGTACATCATGGATACATTATATACAAGACCCTAAACCGTCGCATGACGATATGATATGGACTACTCCAGATTCGGGGTGATCTTAAATATATCTAAAGTTGGGCTCCTCATAGGGGATGATCTTCCGATGGTTCATGCTGAGAATCCTGCATGACTCCAAGAGCTCTTAGCCCTGGGAAATCTGGTGCCAGGGTTACAAAGCGTTTAGGGTTCAACTGTGCCTATTCGTGCTTCTACATAACACCTTGCAGTGAGGTCCCAGGAGGCCTTGTAGGCTGTGCTTGTACAGTGTCACTCTTGTTTCAGGGTTTAGACCTAAGGGAGGATGTATAGAACTGAGGATGGATGGCTTGGAGCGTAGTACCTGGCCCTAAACCCTAAACCGCCCCTCTCCTCCCATTCAGATCTCAGGGTTTAAGGCATAAGTATGGAGTTTAGGGTTATAGGGTTTAGGGATCAGTGTAGACAGCCTGCAGGTTGAAATCCCTGCCTCAGCTCTCCATCCTGGAGTCTAGGATTTAGGGTTTCAGGTTTTAAGGTTTTAAGGTTTAGGGTTTAGGGCTTAGAGTTTAAAGTTTAAGAGTCTACGGTTTAGGGTTTAGGGTTCAGGGTTTAGGGTGTACACCCCCAATGCGTTGAACCCCTAAAAATCCGTTCGAATTCACCCTGAGTCTTGTCATTGCCTAGGGGTTAAGGGAATAGATTATAGAGGGATTTTATAGGGATTATATTCCTTTATTCCGTACCCGAAACCTTAAACGCTCAAACCTATGCCTATATATGTAGATATTAGATATATATATATATACATATACAGGGATTAGATTCCCTCATTCCCCAGTAAGAACCAGTAAGATTGGGGTTCCAGGAGCAGGCCGGATCCTGGCTCCTTGCACTGACTAGCCTCGAGGACATGGCCGAAGTAGCAGTGGCCTGATGGCATATTTTGGTGTTAAGGGTTTATAGGGTTCAGGGAGTTTCCATTTGAACCCCCAAAGTATTTTGCAGAATTTATGGAGGTTTTGGGCCATTGTTTTGCCTAGTTCTCAGGGCGGGGCAGGATAGGAATTAGCTCAGGGTCTAGGGTAGGATAGGAGCTAGCTCAGGGCTTAGGGTCTTTGAGCTTCGGAGTGAGGTATGTTGGGTTTTGGTCTCGGGTTTAGGAAGCCGGAGTGCTCCAGTTGAGCTTGCAACAAGCTGTTTTGCCCTCCCCGTACCGATGCTCCCCCACCTCCCTCATGATGAATACCCCCAATATTTGTACCATTATGTTGGGTTTTGGGTTCAGTGTTATATACTCCAGGGAATATTTATCATTTGGGAGGGAGGATTGTTGTTAGCCCCGACTCCTAAACCCTACACAACGCGCTAGTTTCCATTTTCTTTTTCATTCCCCTAGAAACCCTTGTGTATCCTTGTAGACCCTACACCCTAAACCCTACATACACCTTTTACAGGGGTGGCAGGTTTAATATTAGAGGGAGGGGATTGGCAGTTAGGATCCGATCTCGCCGGGAGCTGACATTTTTTTTTTTCGTCCTAGCTTGCTGTGCTAAACCATGCTAAGCCCTAACCCTAAACCTTATCTCTGCCTAGTCCAGCCGGATAAGCTGTTCTGCCGGATTGCTGTTGAGGAACTTTAACGGCAGTCTTCCTAAATCATAAGGGTGCCCCCAATATAGACCCCAAGATACGACTAGCCTTTTCATGGGGACCCCCAAGAAGGTATATACATTCTGGGAAATTCCCATATAAAGTTGCGATAATATGGTCTCCTTTGTACAGTAACTTAGTTCAAGCCCCTTAGTAATCATCAGTCTGCTGACAGGTTTGGGTGTCAGTCTGAAGCTCCAGGATTAAAAACCTGGGACTTATTGGTTTAGGATTTAGGGTTTAGGGGCTGGAATCAGTTTATTATGTCTGCAGGATGTTTATGCTTACGCTAAGAACGCTATCAGGACTGCCGGGGAAACTCCTGGACATATTTGTGCCCCAAAGCTTCAGGGACATGACCTGAGGTGTTGAAGTTTGAAACAATAATACCAGCATTAGTACTAGCAGTATTATTAACAAGATTAATAACAATATTATTAGCAATGATAATGACAATCATAATACTAAGCCTAATAATAATTCAACTACGGGTCAGCTTCCTTCCCTGTCCGCACACCCGCTTCCTTTTGCTGCTTCCTGGCACAGTGTTGTTTGCATAGGATCTGTCCCGGGATTCTAATGTCCCTTATGTCACGTCTATGAGTCTATGATTCCAACAAGCTCCCTGCGGCCATCCAAAAGATCTTAATGAATACGCTTCAACCCTTCGAAGGTTATCCCGCATATGGAGGTTGACCTAAAGGTCCTGTGGGGAAATTATTGAGGGATCCTATAGGTCTGTAAGAAAGCTATGGGGAAGAGCCTAAACATTAAACCCATAACCCATTACAGTAGTTTCCATGTTTTTCCATTATCCCCTATATAACCCCTAGTATACTATAACATGCTATCATGTACATTTTCCATAATGCTACCACATTCTGCCCTGGCATCCTTGAGGCTAATGTAGACGCATGATTCATCAGCCCCCTTTTAAGGGACTAAATATTAGAACCCCCTCTATAATCCCTATTGAGAGGAGGGTGTTAGTAATCAGGGGTCTGGGTTAGGGTTTAGGTTTCAGGGTGGTTTTGGGTCTAGGATTCAGGGCGCTCTAGGCCGCCTGTAGTGTTAGAGCCTGAAAAGTCTGAAGTGGCCCCTGAGGCTACGACTATGAGTGTAGCCTTTAGTTTAAGGTAGGTTGATATTAGGGATCAGTATATAGTTCTAAGTGTTTCAAGTCGAGTTGCAACTGCTCAAGCAGATGTCTCGGAGAGTTAGGACTAACGCCAGAAAACTCCCTAGGGCCACAGTTACCTATATAGTAGGTTACTGGGCTATGTAGCTATAGGGTGTATAGAACCCAGTTCCCATTATTTAGGTAACTGGAGGCCTAGACATTGAGTTGTCATTGAACACCGCTGTAGGTTTCGCCTGACTTGCTGATGTGGAAGACTGGTATGGCGGCCAGCTGCAGCGGGACGCAGTGGCAGACATCGCTTCAGCTGCGCCTTGGCAGGGTTCAATACCTCTATGGGCTATTAGACCATTAGGACCCTATTAAGGGTAGTTTAAGGTACCCTTAAGGTCTAATAGCCTATAATGGTATGGAATAGCTTTTCACAATAGGTGCGCAGGCTGTTGGTTGTAAGGGATTTATACCGTCGTGGAGTTGCTGTTCAATAGGGGGCCACTCCTGGCAACCCCTCCATGGGAGTTGGTCCGATTTCGGGTTGCCTTTATTTGGCAAATGGCCCGGATCCCTGAAAAAGTGAGGACCCGTTGCATGTGACGGGCTGTCTCACTGATGCTGCGACCTTAATGGGGTCAGTGCGAGGGCCTGGCACGGCCATGCATTTTGATGACTACGACTTTTGGGAAATTGGGGTTTAACGCGGACATTTCCCGCGATCACTAGTCCCATTGTTGCGGCAACAGCTGGCCACACTGTTTATGAACAGGTAGACCAAGTTGGCAATGTCTTTCCCAGGCAGAACCCAATCTTCAGAAGCTTCTGAGACCTCCAAGGGGAGTTGACAGCGCACCTCTTTGAAGGTTGCGAAATGTTTTCATTTGGGCGGCATCGAGCCCAAGTACAATTAGAGGCGCTGCGACTGATGACCGTGTTCATTTCATGGCGAAAGCTGTGCGCCGCAACTCGTCCCCACGCTCAATCGCGCATGCATGCATCATCACGCGCACGCATCTTGTTCCGCCAGCTCGCAACCGCGAATTTTACAGCAGGCAATGTAGAAGCAGCCATGAACGATTACCAATACCTGTGCCCGATTCGTACTTGACCTCACGACACTTTCCTCAACCCGTTACTCGAATACCTACGTGAGCTGTAGTCTAAACTCCTGGCATCCCCCTTCATAGACCCCTACATAATCCCATGTACAATCCCCTATATAGCCCCCCTTTGAGAAGTTTAAGCCCTAAACCCTAATCTTTACACCCTAAACCCTTACAATTACGTACGGATCTAGCCCCAGGCTGTCCCAGATGCCCATGCAGCGGGTGATGCCAGATGTCCACTGCAGGAATGGCGCCCTTGGAGCATGCGCCTCGTCTAATCTGGGTTGCTGTTAAGGAGCTTAATTTAGGGTTTAGGGTTTTGGGGGGTTGCTGTTAAAGAACTTGAGTTAAGGTATAGCCATAGGGGAACCATATGAATCACTACATAAATCCATTATGGTAACTTAATTGAATTTCCCTAGCAGCAAACCACTACTTGATGTCTCTCAAGAACTGAAGCTGTAAGTATATTACTTACTTTGAGCTGTTTGGAACCTTACGGATAGCTAGATTTGTAACTTGTGGTTGAGATCATACTTTCAAGTGTAGACCTGACTCTCATGGGATTCGCCAAAGTTCAGATGTTTCGTCGCAACAGTCCTCTGGGGCAGCTAGTGATGGCATTCCCTCATTTTCCTCATGGGGACCCCAATATCCAGGTTAAGACGCCCCCCAAATATCCCCGAATTTTTCCCCTCCGACTTCGGGGATGTCAGGCGAACAGCGCTAGTGAAGGTGTACTTTCAGCTACAACTCAGCAAGTAGGCCCCTATTGAGCAAGCGCAGCCCATAAAGGTTGAACTACAACAGCTGGTTCCCTGGCTCCCTGGTGCCTAGTAGAGACTGAGAGGGTGGACCCCTAGACTGGTTCTTATGTAATCCTTTCCAACAATCCCTATACAGATGGTGCCTCTAACCCATTCCGCACCCTTCGAAGCACCTGGGAGCAAGATACCATGGTATTTGGCGCCCAGAGTACTCCTAGCCCCCCTAAACCCTAGACCTTAAACCCTAAACCTTAAACCCTAAACCCTACAATGCAAGAAGTGCAGGTATGGCCATACGTAGCAGTGACCGCACGTTGATAGTCAACCCCTCCTCATGGCCCCAAAACCCTCACAATACATTTTCCTCAACATGTACACGTAGGTCCATGAGGTATTTTCAGAAATTATGCATTGTTGAAAAGGGGGAGGTAAGCATGCAGAATACTGTTGTCATTTTCAGTCGTCATTACTACTTGATAATTACGATTACGACTACTATTACTATCACGATTATGTTCCTTGTTGTTGTGTTTGTTGTTATGATGTTGTTGTTATTTTTGTTGTCTTTTGTTAAGCGTTACTGTGGCTAGTATTACCTATACCCTTACCACTACTACTACCATTACTATAACTATTGCTGTCGGAAAATGTAGGTGAGATGGGCTGCGGTCCGGCTCCAGCGCTGTGGGCAGTGAGGCTTTAGGTCTCATGAATACATTCTATCATGTCTGTCTACATAAAACGTATGGTTTGGGCTGAGGATTTATTTTTTTGTGGGTTTGAATATGTATGAAAACATATAAGCTCATGAAGCGTGTTTTTGCTGTGGTTAGCCCTAGCAACGAAATTTGCAAGGACCTGGCATGGCGTTCTATCACCAGAATTGGCTCTACGAACGTTTAGAGAGAACGTGCCGTATGTTTGGGTGTGCTATAACTGCACAACTATCGACCTTTAATTTTTGAATGAACGCTGAGGCACACCAGAATTTAGCATGGTGAAATACACTGCGTGAACGTTACCTGCATTCAGCTGATGTAATTACGGGGCATTGGAATCGAGGAACGTTGAACACATGGACATCGTTTTCATACTCGGAGGGTACAGTAGGAGATTGAAAGTCGCGACGGCATGCTTCGAATTTGAAAGGCGTTGTTGATCTTGCTTTGGTTGACCCCGAACCCTGAAAACCAACCCTAAACAATGTGAGCCCTTTGTCGCAACAGTTGGCAACATTGCACCGACAGACGGTAGAGTTATCGATGATTTGTTTAAATGCTGGCTGCTAATTCTGGGATGCTGCCGGGTCTTTGAAGCTGCTTAGGCAGAGTCCAGTCGCTGGAGCCCAAGTGCTCCTTGCACATCCGTGAACGTGCGCAAGATGGAAAATCCTGCTCAGCGTGAGCAAACCAAGCATGTCACTGGGGCCCGCTGAATTTCCATTTGCGCGGCCTCTTACCCTACTAAATCCTAGCTCATTAGCTAGCAGGAAGTCTTCTTCCTGGACCCCAAAAGTAAGTAAAATAATAACCTTAAACCCATAATAACAGCCATAAAGGCAATGATTTTACATACTTGTTGGGTTCAGGTTCTCATGATTTTGCAGGGCTGGTGACCCGTTGGTATTCGTTTGAGGATGTCCCATGCACCTTCTCGAGGATTTCACGGAAGGATGATGCCTGAACAGCGGCACGTTCTTTATTGCAAATTGCCATGTGTTGATTGATATGTACGCCGCCATATGGACACTTCAGAAAACTCCTGGGAGCAGTGAGACGTGCACGTAGCATAGAGAGGTCATGTGATTTATTTGAACGGCATCTGCTGTGGAACTTATTCGCTGGAGGATCCCCAAGTGCTTTCTGGGAGGGGTATGCAGTATGCACTCAGACTTGCCAAATAATGACACTAGTTTGGTACTTAGACCCTTGAGGCTGTCAGCTGCATTGGGCCTAAATACAATTCGAGGCAAGCCCGGGAGGGGCAGCCTTAAAGCGACGTTCCACCAAGAAATACATCCTAGAGTCCGTTTAGCGTCCCAAAGGCCTTGTTCAACCCACAGATGCATGAATTCCAAGGACCAGGGCTTGACCTTGCCCTACAAACCTTGTATATCCCTACATCCCCACTTCCTTGGGATCCCTCCCAATATGTCCCCTACTTTATAGCCTGCAACCCGGAAACCCTCATCTGTGAAGACCTCAGGCACGAACAGCTTATGGCCGGTGGCCAAAGCTTTTCCGTGACATCGGTACCGGAAGAGGCCCAGTCTGGTACTTGAAGATTACCCGAAACCATAACCCCATCAAGCAAACCCTAGACCATATACATATATATATATAAAATAGTATATATATGTATGTATATATTTATGTAAATATGTTTATATGTATATATATATACATATGCTTATATGCTTCGGGTTCATGGTTTCAGGTTGGTGTAGGGCTCTAGGCGTAGGGCCAGGGTTTCTGGTGCTTGGGGATTCCGTCCCAAGGTTTAGTGTTTTTAGAGTCGAGGGCTTGGGGTCGATTCAGAGCCTGTTTATGAAGTTGGGAAATGCAAAAGTTTCGAGGCCTCTAGAAGGATGATTGGGGTGTCTCCCACTATTGGTTCGGGGGTCCCTGTAGTAAGGATCATAGTATTTTGGGATCTATGCTGGGGTGCCCCCATTTTTGCAAGACTTCAATCGAGAAGCTATAGGTAGTCTCATTCTTTGATAATGGTCATACTCAGCAAACTGTCGCACGCCCAATTTCACATACCATGAACCTCCAGGCAACGAAAGGCTTTGCCCTTGTCCCTGATATGCCTTTACCCCCTGCGCGCAAATAACGCGGTGCTTTGGATTCCAAAAGTAGGAAAACAATTGCCCAAAACCCCTTAGAACAGCCAAAAAGGCAACTTTTGGGGATTCAGGTAGCACTATGGGCAAACAGGTCGCCTTCAGTTCTTGTAGCACGCAGTACGCTAAGTTTCATTGGTTTGTGCACCGTTCGCTTGACGCCGACGCATGTCAGGCGGCAGCTTCATGCAGTTGATAACCTCAGGTGGTGCAAGATTTCCTCTAACAACAGTCGGCGCTTCCACATGTAGTGAGATGAGCCTTCAGCACACTAGCACGGGTTCGAGGATTCAGGATGTGAAGTTTGGCAATGCGGCGGCTTTCACATTATTTTGTGTGTGCGCTTTTAACGTACTTTCTTCCATAAACTAGTGGTGATGCAGACTTGTCCTCTTTGTACCTTCTTGCTAAAAATGTGCTGTCAGGGTAAAGTGGTGCAGACCTGGGGTGTTTTTTGGAGCGCTACACATGTAGTGACTTGGGCTACAAGACCCAGGCATGAACCCATGCTGTGGTCGCCATTGCTTGTTCTTGCGGAACCTAAATGTTGTGAATGAAGCTAGCAGTCAACCAATCACAGGGCGCACCACATTGGAAGCAACATTACAGCAACAAGCCAAGAAGCGGATGCCTCTCCATAGCCACACTGCTGCTCAGTCAAAGCAGTAGACCCTTCACATCCGCCAAGCCCTGAACCCCGAAGTAGGCAGATCTCTTCTACATCCCAGCCTTCTTTTCGGTCTTATTCTGGATGGGCACGGCCGAGGCTCTTGGCGCCTTAGGCTAAGGTTTAGGGAGGCTCTCGGCGCCTTAGGGTTAAGGGTTGAGGGTATAAGATTTAGGGTTCAATCACCCATGGGGACCAAATAGGATTCATGGACTTCAGGGCGCAAGGTAGGTGCTGGTTGTAGACTTAGAGCCCCCGGGTTCCTTCAAAAGCAGGAAGGAGTCTCTAGAGGTTCTTGGCATGTAGGAGCCTAGCGTGCCTTGGATTTTTGGGTTTGGTGCCTTGACTTTCGAGAGGGGGCAACTGCAAATATCCTATACAGCCCAGGTGCCCTGGGGTTTAGGTTTGAGGGTTCAGGGTTATAGGTTTCAGGGGTAGGGTATGGGACCCACATAGAACCTATCTGAAGGTAGTTAGCGGGTCCCGGTCAAGCCTAGGCCTGGAGCCCTCAGCATAAACTTGAAAAAACCTTCTGATCCAAGGTCCTAACCATGGGCCCCAAAGATGTACCTGGACCCCAAAGGTAGGTAAAATAATGGCCGAAAGGCCATGAAAACAGCCAAACGGTCCGTTAAAGGAACCCAGGATGGAGGGCCCATGCTAGCCCTAAACCCCAAACCCTGAAGCTTAACCCTAAACCTAGGTCCCATACTTCCAACTTTAAATCTGAACCTGCAGGCCATGCGCTGCACGGCCGAGACCTTCGACGTGCTACGCCGACAGTGCAGAACTTGGTGACATAAGCCAAGAGGACCTTAAGTACCTGTATAGGGCATCCGAACCCCGAAGCCATACCACTAATTCCTAGCATAGAAGCCCTACATTGTCTACATAGATGCTGCGGAACCTTTGGGAAGGTATTCCCGTATGAGATATGGAAGCTATGCTATGGCGAAAGGTCACGACACCAGCTGATGGCGTGGTCAGGTGGGAGTTAGGTTTTAACCCTTCCTTGCTAATCCTTCCCTGGACCTTCAAGTATGGGTACAATGTGGGCCAGAAGTCTAAAATCAAGAGCCGAAAGGTCATGCAACTACACCTTCAGGGTTCACATTTCTTAGACCCCCTCCTAATCTACGCACAGTCCTGGAATCGCAAGAGGTATCCTCGCAAAATCAAGGGGAGGGTTGTACAACGTTTCTCTGGCATTTCGTTGGGCATTGCACATGAATCTGCCCCCCCAACGCAAGCAAAAGCAACCTCCAATAAGTGAAGTTCGAGTTCCTGCCTTAGACTTTAAACCCTAACTCCACAGGCTAATATCCATACGGAATACCCTAAATCGTAAATCCAAAACTAGTTTTTAGTACGGAATGGAGGACAGGATCCTGTCATAGCTCCTTTATAATCCTTAATAAGTTGGTAGTTTGCAGTTTGTTTCCAGTCCTCCCTTCCCCGTTAACAATGGTTTAGGGTTTCGGGTTTAGGGTTTAGGGGTTTATGGCCTAGGGTTCAGCAATAAATCCATTGCATTCTGTTTAGGTACTTGGGCCCTAACCCTGACCCCTGAATCATAAACACTAAAGAGCAGCTTGCATTTAGTTGTCCACCATTCAGGTACTTGGACCACTCGGCATGAAGACCCTAAACCCCAAATCTGCACCCTAAAACCTCACTTTCCAACTTCGAGGTCCATGTGATTTTCCGTTCACCCCATTTATGTACTGGGACCCGTGAGGTGATTCCATGGTGTACTCCAAACGCTGGGGCCCTTTTGCCCAGTCATCCTTCACGTTGTTCTAAACCCTAAACCGTGGCTGTGCCCTTCAAGGGCCTAAATTGGAGTTGCACAAAATTAGGGGTACCAGTGTGGGCATCCCCATAACAAGGACTGTAGTAGTTTGGGGATCTACATTGGGGTCCCCCTATGAGAGAAACTATCAAATGAGAGGGATAGGGTGTAGGGAGTGTTTGTTCTAGAAGGATTATCCAAGATGAGTAGAAAAAGGGTTTTGATGGTATGTTCTGGTAGGAGCAAAGAAAGGGGCAGCAGGCTTTTAAAAGAAGCCCACAGAAGGTGGGTAGTTTGACAGCATAGTACTGCTTTGCTCTTCCCTGCAGACCTCGATACCGTCTATTGCGGATGGTGTACACTTGCGCATCCTAAGACCATGAACAATAGTTTTATCTCAATTTTCTGTGTGTTTCAAGGTTTTTTCTCTGTAAGGCCCTACACCAACAAAGCCAAAAGAGTACGTCTCAGTCTGAAACAGCATTAAACGTGAATGCATCGCGTGTTCTAAAGCCTTGAGCGACATTAACCCCACGGGTCCAAAACGTGGGGTGATCAAGAAAACTTGAACCTTGTGGATTTGCGCGCTTCTGCGATCTCTGAACCCTACCCTAGGGCCCTAGGGATCCAATTCTACAAATCACGCCTGCACTGGGCCTCTGGGCTAGTTGGGTCCCTATGTCTAGATGGACCAAGGCCTTTCTTCCGCCGCCGCGGCGGACGCGACCATCTGCTGCTTTTTGGCGTGGAGTGGCCCAGCTGAAGTGTTCGTGGAAGAGACCCACAGGACTCTACGTAGTGTTTATGGTTTAGGCATATCTACATGGCAATTCTTCAACAAAAATAGGACCTTCTTTAAACAGAAGTGCGTACTCAGCCCTTACTTGGTATAATGTAGGGGTTCTAGACTCAGAATTTATAGCATGGTTTGGGTTCGTATGCCTTTTGTAATGTAGTCACTCGATAGTCTTGGGGAGAGGTGACGACCAAGGCTTTGTATTGAGGGTTCTGGAGGTTCATGGGTCAGTCTTCTGAGCCATAATCTACGAACCCCTTCATTCAGGGGGTTCATAACGGGGATTATGTAGGGGAGTATTATAGGGGTTATTGAGGGAGATGCTAGGAGTTTAGATTAGTTCTATGGGTCCTAGAAGGGCCATGGTTCATGGAGCTTGATGATTTTGGAGTTTTTTGGGTTCATGTTTTGATGCTTGGGGGAGGACCAGCGGCTTTTCAATTCTTCAGACAATCATGTTCTCAAAGTGAGCCTGGGCTTTGCAGTACGATTGTTCTGAGGATGTTTTACAGCCTTTATATTGATGGTTAATCTTGAATACTGTATCATCTCTATTGGTATTGATATTATTATTGTTGTTGCTATTCGGACAACTTTTGTCACCTTTTTTGGGAGTCCTTTAGGAGGACCCCTCACCCTGTAAAAGTGATATAACAGGAAAATCATAGGACCCCAAGATACTCCCTATTATCCCTTGTAGCCACCACAGGGTGCGGGTCCACCTAAGGATTCCTAGTCCAATTGCCTAAGCCGGGAGCCTTCGAAGCCACCAGAGGGTTCTGGGGTTGCCGTTCCCTGTGTGTTTCATTGCCAAGAAAATTCAAGTATTGAGCTTTAAGGGCTTTTTGGGCCATTTTAATTAACTTACTTTGAGGGTCCCTGCAGTCTCCCAACAGTATGAGGTTCTTTCATACAGACACTGAAGCCCGTAGCCTGATCGCTGTAAGGTACGCCTTCTACCGCGCCGCCGAGCCTGCATTTCAGCTCACCAGCTACGACGCATCAGCCGGAAACTGGCTGATTCTGACCGCTCTTTGGGTCAAATAAACGTTCGAGGGGTGAATGGTTTCTGGGCGTTTATGAGCATGCCACACTTTCTGGTGTATCTGCGCCAATAAAAATTCAATCAACAGTCTTCATAGCCGCAACAATATTCAAGGTTTAGGTGAGATGGTGACACCAACAAATTGATAGCCGCAGCTCTTGAAGCAGCACTGGCACAGTAGCAAGGGCAGCAAGATGGCTTCACTCTCTTGAATGATGGCCTCCCCCACAATGGGTTGCCAGAAGCTCTGGGCTACAGCATATCCCCAGGCTAACATGAGACATAATCTAAACTCCTTAAACGGGGCTATATAGGGGATTCTTTTGGGGGCTCTTATAGTGCTGATTAAGGGGGATACTAGGAGTTCAGGCCCCTAAACCCTAAACCCTACAGCTCACATGCTACTACAAGAAAGCGCCCTACAGGGACCACATTCCTTTCTTCAACATGGGCTGCTGGGTTCCTGTTAGTTTGGGGCAGGGTACAGCCTCGTCTACCTATGGTAGCTCGAAAGCCGCCATCAAGATGAGAAGCAAGTCCCTGGATTGAGCAATTCCGCCCGAAATCTGCCATCGAGATCGGTTGATAACCCACCTAAAACCCCAATTTCCTACAGCTGTATGGGCTACACCTAGTAATTCAGTGGTAATTACTACAAAGCTGTAAGTAATTGGGGTTGCAGGCATGTTTTGAAGAGTGGCGAGGGCTTTGCTTGAAAATACGGGGGAGCTTTGGCATTACTGTCAATATTAGGAGCTACAATGCAACCCCCCCAAATGTACCCACCCTTAGGGTTTAAGGAGCTAATAAGGACTATATGGAGCTTAAGTTTGGTGGGGGGTACATGTCTAACTCCTAACAATAGCAGCCATTGGAATGCACGCCCCTTCGCTGCAGTCGAGGAGAAGCCATTTAAGCTATATTCCTGTCAGCTTCGGCAAGAAGGGCCCTGTAAGTTTCAGAACCCCGCACCTTCATCCGCAAATCTTGATTCAACCACACAGACGCAATTCCATCCAGCCCTCAAAGGGCCCTTACGGTTTAGGTCCTCAACCCAAAACCCTAAACCCTCATTGGCCCAGGTCGCTTGCCCCCATCCATGCGGTGCCGAGCCCGACAGTTGGAGCCCGGGTTCCTGGAGGAGCCAAGAAGATGGGAATACACAGCCCTCACATGAGCTATAGTCTAAACTTTTTAAAGGGGCTTACATAGGGGATTATATCGGGGAGTATTCTGGAGATATTAAGAGGGGCATACTAGGAGTTTAGCCCATGGCTCACATATTTGGAGTGCAAAAGAACATAGAAACTACTATTTGGGGCTTGGCGTTAGGGAACGGAAAGGAAAATGAGAACTACTACTCGGGGTTGAGGGTTTTGGGAATGGAAAAGAGAATGGACACTGCCATAGGGGAGGAGCAAATGGGAAAGAACATGGCCCGTGAAGTGGAAATTGTTTTGTGGGGTATGTGGGGAAAACAGAGGTAGGTTGTCAACATGCTAGTCCCTCTCTGGATCCCTGGCATGATACGGTCCCTATTCTTTAAAGGGCGTTCCCAGGGGTACCATCATTCTAATACATCCCCAGATAATGACAGTAGAACTTATGCCACATACCTTTTACAATCAGTTAGGTCCTTGCGCTAAACTCCAAACCCTAAACCCTTGGAAGCGCATAGCAATCCTAAAAACCCTAAACCCTAAACCCCCTCTGAACACATTCCTAAACCCTAAACCCTATCTTGTTTGGTCAGCCAGGGCTGCTTCATTCATAGTTTCCTATCAGGACCCAAGGGAGGCTTGGCTCAACCTTATAGACTGGATCAATGTTAGGGATCCTTTAAAGGGGGATATAGGGGTTACATAGGGATATTATGGGGAGATATAGGATGTAGGGGTCCTCTCAAGGGGGATATAGGGGAAATACATGGATATTATAGGATATACGATTTAGGGATTTTTTCAAGGGGGATATAGGGGTTACATAGGGATACTATAGGGAGACATACGATTTAGGGATCCTTTAAAGGGGGATATAGGGTATATATATGGATATTATAGGGATACAGGATTTAGGGATCCTTCAAAGGGGGACATGGGGGTTATATGTGGATACGATAGGGATATATAGGATTTAGGGATCCTTTCCAGGGGATATAGGGGTTGTCTAGGGATATCTAGGGTTTAGAGACCCTTTACACCTTTTGGGGTATGGGATTCCTTATATTTATGTAAAAGGATCCTTGTTATTCTTCCTAGGGTAATGTGGGCGAAGTAGAGGACGGACAGTATAATCACCAAATGTCGAACTCTTGTGAAGCCTTGAATGTGTCCCGAATATAATTTATTAACGCCAATGAAGAGCCTCCTGGAGTATGCCTTCCCCGTAGCTTTCCTATATCAAACCAAGGCAGTAGCCGCTCTTTCCATAAGTCCCAAGGTGTCCATGTGGAGATATAGTATATAGTTCGGGCCCACAAGGTTTCCCCTATACCTGGCCCGGATGTGGACTATATAGCTACATGGACCCACGGGAGTGTTCCCCTGCCAATCCTGAGGCCTACGTAGTCGCTTCGTACTGATCCCCTTCGCTTCGCGCTTGCGCAATGCCGGAGTCTTGGTCCGATGGAGGTCCAATGACCGCAGCACTGTAGTCTCCTTAGGGATTATATTATACTTTTTGATATAGTATATCCCTAAGGAAGTATAAGACGTAATTTTTTTGAAGGTCTAAGGAGACTACAGAACAATGATGGGTTCATCTTAGCACGCAGAATACTGCTGTGTCTGCTGCATGTTTCTGAAATACGCAAGGATTGGGTTGCTGGACCCTTCATTCAGGGTTGGGGCATGGCCATTGAGACAAAAGATCTAGTGTTGACATATGGGGGATTTTTCCAACTGATCCAGACACAGGGAACAGCTTGTTGGGGCGTGTGCTCACACACATTTTGCGACGCTGCGGAAGCTAAATAACCACTTGAAGCCCAATTATTTCTCGAAGTCCTGGTGCACGCGAGGTACAGCACCGAAGTGCCCCGAGCCCCATGGCAGATGAAGGAAAGCCTGTAGCCACAAAGCGTACGCAGATTATCCAATGGTTCATTGCCCCAAGGGCCAAAAACCAAGATCTCCCCTAAACCCTAAACCCTGTGACTCATTCCCTAGTGTAACTTTTGGACAATGGGGGTTTTCAAAGTCAGTCGACCAAAAATGATCCGAACGGTTGGGAGTATGTAAGGGTTTAGGGCTTAGGGTAATATAAGGGACCCTATGTGAGGCAGGAAGCCATGTCCAACTATGCTCTCGCAAGGCTACCAAATCTTGGGTGCATCCACGCCTTGGCTGGCATAGTAGACTGCAAGGTTTCCGCAAGAGAGGCAGAACAAGTCCAAGTAGCAAGTCACGCTAAACCCTGAAGCTGCATATCAGAACTGGGGTGCTGCCATGCCATTCTGCACGCTCGCAGACAGTGAGGTGGCGCGCCAGCAATTTCTGGCACACCGCCGATTCAAAGTAGGCCTGGCTGCTTGTTTCCTTGGATAAGGGGGTTCATATATTCCTATAAAGCCCCTAAAGAACCCGTATATAAGACCTGTATAACCCCTGTATACCCCCTCTTACTTCAACACCCTGCCCAGAAAGTTGCCCCCAATTTGCGGAGACCGTTAGAGGTGCAACCTGAATGGGAGTTAGGAGCCTTGGAGTTTATCAAGAATATTCCCAGAGGGTCCAAGTAC
>CAJNIZ010001983.1:13159-27452 GCA_905231905.1 Symbiodinium pilosum | reverse complement strand
ACCCTAGACCCCAAACCCTTAACGCAACCCTTGAACTTTGACCCCCGGCTGCCTGGGCAGGCAGATAGCAAGCAGGCCGATACTGCTGAAGGCGGTTTGAGGGTTTAGGATTGAGGGCTTAACCCTAAACCCTAAACCCCAAATCCCTATTTAAGGTTTGGGGTTTAGGGTTTAGGGTTCAGACCCTCTGAGCCGTGTTGCAACATAGGGGATCCAACGCATTGGGGTGTCTTCGGGTGGTGCCGGTAGGAAGGACTGTAGAAGTTGAGGGGCTATATACTACATATCCAGCATCCCTTAATCCTATGTTTAGGGTTCAGGGTTTAGGGTTTAGTGTTTAGGGATTTCTCAAAGGATTGGTCCTTTTTGGTTCGGACTCCTTTTGGAAAGCATCCTCCAAGCTTGAGCTGGTGGAATCCCTCGGCTCTAAGTCTGTAAATAATGCTTACATTGGGCCCTGACGTTTATAAATGGTACCCGCACATTGAGCCTAAAAGTTGTTATAAACAATACCTACAGTTGGCCCAAATGTTTATAAACAACAAATTACATTGAGCCCAAAAGTCTATGAACCATACCTACAGGGGGCGCAATAGTCTATACATTGGTCGCAGAAATCGGAAACTAGTACCTACATTGGGTTTTTTGGAGCCTTAGGGAATGGCAACTGTCTTCAGCTTTTTAGTTGCAAACAAACTTAGCCTTGTACAAAGGCATGTCGGCTTCCTTTGCTTTTAAATGTGTTCTAAACGCTACTTGGAGGGTCAGGGGGACGTGGGTTATTCACCTACTTACTACGTCCCCCTGACCTTGCAACTATACCCTAACCCTGAACCCCTAAACCCCTAGACCCCTAAACCCCTATACCCCTAGACCTCTAAACCCTACCTTAAACTCTGAGTCTAGGCTTTCATGCGCTTGGCAAGATGACATGGGCACAACCCGGCCATCTTCGGGATTGCAGCTTAGGGTTTATGGGGTTTATGGGGTTTAAGGTTTATGGGGTTTAGGGTTGATGGGGTTTAGGGTTTAGGGTTAATGGGGTTTAGGGTTCATGGGGTTTACGGTTTATGGTGTTTAGGGTTCATGGGGTTTAGGGTTTAGGGTTAATGGGGTTTAGGGTTTATGGGGTTTAGGGTTCATGGGGTTTACGGTTTATGGGGTTTAGGTTTTATGGGGTTTACGGTTTATGGTGTTTAGGGTTCATGGGGTTTAGGGTTTAGGGTTTGGGTTTAGGGTTTCTGATCCGCTCTGCAGTTTTCACTTAAGTACACGTATGAGTAGGTTGGAAGGTTTTGAAAGGTCAATGGTGTTTGGGCTTGAAGGTCAACAGCTTTGCTCTACTCAGCACCTGCCCCCATGCCGTTTAGGGTAGAGGTGTTTCCCTCACTTGTTTGGGGATCTGACTTATCATTTCTTAGAACATTTCCTAAGCAATGTAATTCTGCACCTTGCTTCCAACGCTTCCGGAGGGCTGACTAGATGCAGACGGCTCCAAACTCCCAAACGCAAATTTGCTACTGATGAGGGTGATAATCACGATGCGGAGGAGGATGCCATGGTGAGATAAGAGATCCCAAGCCTGAAGCCTTAAAAAAGGGATTACAATAATACCTCCCCCCCCCAAAGGTACCCCACCAGATTTAGAACCCTACTAGGCCTTATTAAGCCCTATATAGTCCTTATTAGCTCCTTAAACGGGTACCTTTGTGGGTGGTACTATTGTAGTCCCTTATAAACTCTAAACCCTAGCGAGTCCCTGAAACATCTCCCCCAAGGGTGGCCTATCCTTTGTAAAACTAGGTTAAGTTAACATACTGGGTATATGTAACAATTCATCAGTTACTATTATCAGTACGGTTGCTATTAGTTGTTGTAAAACTAGGTTAAGTTGACGTACTGGGTATATGTAATAATTAATATGGTTCCCATAGTGTGGTAATTTTAAAGTAAGCTCCACCATGGAGGTACCTGTACACAAAGCACCGGGACGCAATTCTTCTCCTTCTCGGATATGGAGAAGGCCGCTGAGTGCTCGTGTGGGAATGCACTTGAGGCAGCCGAAAGAAAGGCACAAGGTGCATACTTGTTTTTGGTCAGGGGGACCCTCCAAATAAGGTGTGGCTGGAGACCTTCGCAAAATAAAGGGCCAGGAGTTTTTGGGCGCGCGTTTCTTCATTTTACTAGTAGGGCTCTGGGAGGAACTGCAGGTTGTACCAGGGTTTTGCAGCGACGCCTTCGTAATTTGTCCTGGCCCAAAACCCTAAGCCCTAGACCCTGAACCCTACACCTTAAACCTAAACCCTTAAACCCTGGTATGGCGGTGGTTGGGATGCCTTTGCGATGGCTTTGCCTCCTGAGAGACAAGCACCTCGAGCAATGTGTATGACTGGAACTACTGTGTCGTCCTCATAGCGAGTGGTGGCACTTAGCTAAGAACCCCAAAGACAGACTTTGAAAAGTTGGGATCTCCCAAAGTCGGGGTTCTTGTTAAAGGGGTTCCCAAAATCAGGATTACATTAGTGTGGCGTCTATTTTTGGAGTTCCCGCTCTTGGTATGGAAAACGCAACAAAGAGGATCGTGCTGTTGCAGAGACAGGTGTCCAGAGATGGGGCCGGTGTACCTACCCCAACAGGAACATTGAACCTCATCTGGCCGTTCCTGTATTCGACGAGGCCCTAAGCCTCAGACAACACTTGAAACTGGCGATGGCGCTATTTCAGCTCGTATAGCCTGCAAGCCGGGTGCAGGGTCTAGGATTTAGGGTTTAGGGTGTAGGATGTTGGATTAAGAGTGCAGGGTGCAGGGCTTTAATGAAGTCCTTGACTATCTCATGCCAGACCCAACACCAGAATTTGAGCCTTCAAGCCCAATGTCCGGCTGCTGTAGTTGGGGGCCGTTTTTCGCCATACAGTATCTATCCCTGACTTTTTCGCAATGACTCGGACAAGTGCGCTGCCACAAGCGATGTATCTCTCCATGAAAACCCCTGAAACCTTGAATTCGTGGTTCTCGTAAAGTCCGCCCCATAGGAGTACCCTTCCCAGATGTTCAATCCTATTTGGTCTCATTATGCCCTACGTATTCCTGATTAGCTCCACTCCCTGTGTTAGATCGGAGTCTTCCACAAAGAGCTCTTTTTGAACACAGTCTCGGCTTATGTATCAATGTTCAACTTCTATATGGGAGGGGGACCCCAATATAGAACTCAAAATACTACATTCCTTATTATGGGGACCTCCAAAATGGAGGACCCAAATACGACATTTCTTATTATGGGGACATCCAAAATGGTACCCCTCCCCATATAAACCCCAAACCCTATAATGTTAACCTCATAATAAGAACCCCCCCCCCCGCCCCCTGAGGATGTGAACCCGAGCCTCCGTAATTAAGGGTATCCGGGACCGTGAGCCTGAATTCCAGTCGTCGTAGCCATTAGTAGTACCGGCCAGTAGTAGAAGCATCCAGAATTTTTGCGTTTTGGCAGGTTGGATTTTGCAATTACGGGTGGATTTGTAATTACGTTCTGGGATTTGGATTTTGCAGTTACGCGGGGGTTTATTTATATCAGGTGAACATGAACCCTAAACCTTTAATAACCCCTCTAGTATTCCCCTAATGTTTGTGACCCCCCATATCGTCAAGAAGGGCTGTAAGCGAGTTTCACTCCTGCAGAGGGACCCTATATGGCCAAAAATTCTTGACATTTTGTGAGGAGTTTTAAGTTAACCTCATCTTGGATTTAAAGAGGGGGACCCCAATATAGAACCCAAAATACTACATTCCTCACTATGGGGATCTCCAAAATGGTACCCCCAATTTTGGGAAATCCCCATATAACACCAATCCCTATAAAATGTTACCCTTGATTGTGGGAAATCCCCATATAAACCCCAAACCCTAAACCCTTTAATTCTTCGGGAAAAAAGCATTGAAAAGCTTCAAAACCACCTTTTCAGGCCGCGCTGAGGGAGAAAGCCGCGGCGGTCAAAGCCGATGTAGGCTTTGGTGGGGGGAGGGGGGGGGGTTTAGGGTTTAGGGTTGGGGGACGGGATCTAGAATTCTAGAAGTTATGGGGGAGGGGTTTAGGGTTTAGGGTTGGGGGATGGGTTCTAGAATTCTAGACGTTCTTTTGTTGTTCATGTCTTGCTGTTTTCAGCCCCAGTGAGCAGTCAAGACTACATTTGTTGTTTTTGATTGGATTTGCTTGCTGATACCCCATACTAATACTCGCGACATATAACTCTTCCCCCGATTCCCAGTCAAGGATGAGAAAGGAACGTGGGTTTTCCATGAATGGAGGCCGTTCAAAAGGTGCCCCCTTCAGCAATTGGCGGCCTGGAAAAGTAAAGTTTGCCTGAGGATTTTTGTTCAAGTGTGCTTCTGAGAGCCCGACCTATACGGGGATTACAGAAAAAGAGCAGGCGGCCTTGCAAAGAGCTGCCCATGGATACCGGACGCGAATCTTGCATAAAGTGAGATCCTACTTACTTGTATGGTCTGGAAAACGTAGTCAGCGGAAAAAGGAGAGCAGGACATTTATGCTTGCTATAGGGCTTGTCCTATCTACCTTAATTCCTTGACCCTATGTCCCAAACCCTATACCCTAAACCATAATACCCTAAACCCTAATACCCTAAACCCTACACCCTAATACCCTAAACCCTAAATCCTAAACCCTAATACCCTAAACCCTAAACCTTTGATTCTACACGACCGTACAGCTAAAACTGGGAGTGGCCTGGAGCCGACCAAGTCAGGAGCACATGACGTTTCAGTGCCTGGAGCAGTGGCAGCAGACGCAGGCCACCAAATTGGGGGGTTTCCCAAAATTAGGGGCAGGTACCCTTAGGGTTTAGGGTTTAGGAGGCCCCAATAGTAAGGACTATAGTATTTTGGGGTCTATATTGGGGTCCCCCTATTTTGGGAAACTACCATTTGAGGGTAGATTAGGGAGCTAACTTGAGTGAAGCATAGGGTCCAAGTATCTGGTCAGTACATACTCTGGACCAAAATGGGCGCATATTTAGATACTTGCGGACGAAGTGCATACTATTTGGACAGTGGAAGGTAAGTGCTGCGGCGTCTAGGTTGGAAGAAAGCGTGTTCGCGTGTGGAGATCCGCATGCAGTTTTCAGCTAGTCGGTCTTTGTGTTGCTTATCTTGAGAATTGTCTTGTCATAGCAGGGGAGCCTTACCATCTTGTAGTAAAATGCGGCGCCGGCCGGGGGTGTGCTCTCCTCATCTTATATCCAAAGGAGGACTCCTATGGAGGTGTATGAGCTCATGTTCATTTGGCTGAATGCTCGTCTCACAAGACTATGAATGCTTCAGATTCACCTACATGTCCCTGTCATCCTTGCCCCTTTCAGCTGCAAGCCCCCTGAAAATGGCGAGCAAGAGCAAATGAGCTTCCCTGTCAAGTCATTCTTGGCGTATTCTAGCATGCAATAGGATGAGGTCTCCTAGAAGCTCCTGTCAGCTTTGGCATCTGACATGACCTTTACCACGAGAAAGGACGACAACAAGAGCATCTAGAACTTGAGATATCGCAAGAAAGGCCTGAACTTTTTCTCTGACCTTGTGAAGCCAGTCAGCGCTACAAAAGTGCTGTAAGGGAAGCACACCACCTGCCGGAGGAACAGGCAGTATGGGAACAGAGTTCTTCTCCTTCGTGCAGAACGACAAGGACCCGACCTTCCATTTACTGGGTTGCTGTTTAGTGCTCAGGGCCCAGGGTTTAAATGAATAACGAGGCCCGTGTATTTTCCATATACCCAGATTATGGTAATGTAATTTACGTTCATTAACAGCATCCCAGTTTCGGATGCTGAAGCGGGATCGCTCGTGATTCCTGCAGGGTAGCCTCGTCAGCACACTGGCTGGGTTGCTGTTAAGGAACTAAGATTCAGTTACCATATTATGGGTATATAGTAAATAGTCGGGCTTACTTATTGTAGTCAGTTATTACTTTAAGTACCAAGAGAACCAAAACCCTGGAAATTCTTGGGGTTCCCTAATTCTCTATATAGGGATGTGATAAAGCACCCTAAGAATTTCCAGGGTTTGGGTTCCCTTGGTACCTGAACAGCAACCCAGATAACGGCAAGCTCAGGCTTTCATCCAAAGTAGACGAGGAGCTGAAGAAGGCATGAACTGTAGTCTTACCTCCTTTAGGGTTTAGGGTTTAGGGTGTAGGGTTATATAGGGGATTATAGGGGACTATTATAGGGGTTATTCAGGGGGATACTAGGAGTCTAGACCCTAGCTCATGCGTTTCTTCATAAGTACATGTATTCTATGAATTCTTCACTTTTGAGGGCAGACGATGGCTTATGTGAAGTTTCGAGTCCTTGAATTGGCTCCTGCACAGGCTAGAAGTTGGAATGTCGAAATGCAATGTTTCATGTACTCTAAATCCTGAACTCCAAACCGGATTTCGGGTTTTAGGGTTGAGAGTTTAGGGTCTTGTCAGGTTTAGGGGGATTCATGCTCTCTGGGCTCTTCTAATGCTGTTTTACACCTAGGGCATAACCAGGAAATATCTGCTAGTCACTTCTACCGACTCTTGTGGGCAACACATACGGTCTTGCAGCATACCTGTCTCTAAACCCTAGGCCCTAATATCTAAGCCCTACTCCCCAAACCCGAAACCCTAAGCCGTACCAAGTTGTTGGAGCCATTCAACCTCTTCAGCTTTCAGCTTAGCCTTGAGCTCTTCCAAAACTTTGATTTCATGGAGTGCTGGGGAAGAGGTTAAGGTTTAGGGTGTAGGGAGTGTGGGGTGTAGGGAGTGTGGGGTACTAGTACCATGGTCTATTAGGGGGAATAAAGGGATAGAACTTCTCGGAGTCATTGTGGGGAAATGTGGATCCCCACAATGCAATGATGCATATCCTAGATCCTTTTGGTCGCGTACATACATAAGAATGTTGAGAGTTTAGAGGGCAGTGCAAGTTGCAGCATGGCCAAGGCATAAAAAACTACACCTTCTAAGGACAAACTTCACACCTAAATCCCTAAATCCCAACCCTGAATCCTAAATCCTAAACCCTAAACCCTATATAATCCCCTATATAACCCCTTAAACCCTAAACCCTAACCCATAGCTCTCAGCCGGTACATATCTTCAGGGTTTAGGGCTTTAAGCCTCAGCCGGGCCACAATCTGCCCAATGTGAACCAAAACCTAAACTCCTTAAAGGGTTGTTGTATAGGGGATTATCTAAGGTTTAGGATTTAGGGTTTAGGGTTTAGGGGGTAATATAGGGAACTGCTACAGGGTTTATTAAGGGGGGATACTCGCAGTGTAGACTAGAGCTCATGTGCAGGAGCTGGGGCGGTTGACGCTTCTGTCGCAGAGCGCAACCTGGCTGCAACTACTTCTTCTCTACTTCGAAAGTCAGGCTTTCAAACATGGGCCCCAGTATAGACCCCAATACGTATGATACTCATACTTATGGGGACGCCCACCGCCCCACCACCCCACCACCCCCAAAAAATGCATCTGATTTCCGCAGTTCGCCGGGATGAAGCTTCATGCTTCACTCCTTAGATTAGTGATGAGGCATGGAGGGCTTGCGTTCCTGCCCTACCCTAAGGCTCGATGTAGGGATAATGTATATACCTGGAGCCCCAAGGGGTTCAGAGTTTAGGGGTTGGAGTTTACTTGTTTTTTTTTTTGGTTTAGGGTTTGGGGTTTAGTGTTTAGGGCCCTAAAACCTGAACATGGTAAGGCTTCTTGAGATGCTGCCTTGGCTTGGCAATTCATGGGGAAAGGCGCACGGGTATTTCAGAACATGCAGGTTCCCCGAATTTATCCCAACATAGTTACTATGATCGTTGTGTCAAGGGATCCCAAGACAATGGGCCTGATTCTGAAGATCCATCTACTCGATTAAAGGGACTTCGGGATCACTCGTTCAGCAGCAACAAGGTTGCCTAGGCCTATGTAATCCCTCATCTAGCATTAAAACCCCAACCCTCTACTGTTTTGCGGTATAATATGCTATATAGGGAATATTGAGTATGAGCGGGGTCGGTGGGTATTACTACCGGTCGGACTTTCCAAAAAGTGTCAACAGCCATTCTAGGAACGGTACCCTAGAAGCCTCAAACTCTGAAACCTGCATCCTAAATCCTGAACCCAAGCCCTGAACCCTAATGTAGACCTCTAATTAATAAACCCCCTACTGATCAGGGCCTTTATGTTAGGATCCTTATCATAATCCCTATCGAGGGGAGGGGGTTGGTTAATCAGAGGTCTGGGTTAGGCCTGTCAGTTGAGATGAACATTACAGTTACTCGCTTGCCCCTAATACTAATTCCCTCCTGACATAAACTATTAGGGTTTAGGCTTCCCCAGAGTTCCAAGTTCTGAATCGAAATCCAAGACTAGTTTCAAAAAGTGCCGAAGCTAAAGTTAATTATGGCTCAGATCCTCTGAATTAGGGGGGTTCTCTAGCACGACCCTTGAGGATTGGGGATCTGCTTGATTTCCTAGATTTTGCATGTTCGTGAATTGGCTTTTAAGAGCTTTACATGAAATCTGGATGCGATTTTTATTGGTTTCTTGCGGTATTAACTCGTTGTGAACTAGTCTGTACTTAGATTTGTATTTAATTTCACTTGATTCAAATCTAGGATGAGATTTTTACTTGGCTTTGCGTTTTATCTAGATTTTCTTTAGGCTTCAATGGCCTTTCCTTTGATTTTTAATGGTTGGTAGTACGATTGACCTGCAATTTTGAAATTTCTCTTTATTTGAGCTGGTCGACTTTTATTCGATTTCAATTAGATTTCAATCCTATTATATCCCCCCACCTAATTTGCGGGTCGTAGGTTACATACTCTTAATATGAAATTCGGATTCGGTGTATATACATTAGGGAGGGGCCTTTAATATTAGAGTGAAAGGATTACGTTCCTTGTTCTTCAATTTCACTCACAACCTGGTCTTGCCTTTCAAAACCTTCTCCAAGTTTGTCCAAAACCTTCCCACATTTGGGCTGCCTTGCCAAGCTCTTGCAAGGAGCTGCCAAGGCGTTTCCAAGGCTGTAGCCTTTCAAAGTCCAAAACCCTCCAACCCTAAACCCTAAACCCTAGACCCACACCCACCAGACGTGGTTCAGGGTCAAGCGTTTACAGTTTGAGGTTTAGGCTTTAGGGCTTAGAGTTTAATTGCGGTTCATGGTTTGGAGTTTATGGTTGTTTGCGTTTCAATTCAGAGTTTTAGGTGCAGGTTGAGAGTTTAAGGTCTAGGTTTTTAGGTTTCAGGGTAAGAAGAACCCTCTGAGCCCAAGCACCACACCTAGCCACCCGCCACGGCCTTGAACCCTAATCCAGACCCCTGATTCATAGACCCCCTCCCCTTAATAGGGAGTATAGTAGGGATCCCAATAGCTAGGCCCTTAAAAGGAGGGGGGTTATTATTCATGGGTCTGCATCAGACTCTGAGGCAGAAGGCGCGGACGCCAGCAAATCCGGAGAAGGCGGGATGGCAAAGGATGGAGGTAAACCCTAGAGCCCTGGAAACCCTGAACCCTAAAAACCCTAAACCCTAAACCCAACAAACCAGAATAGCAGTTTAGGGTTTAGGGTTTAGGGTCCTATGCCCTAAGCCCTACCCAGAAGGGCAAAATCTCCAAGCGCACACCTAGAAGCGGGGGAGAAGATCTGAAATTCAAGGTAGGTAGATGTGGATATAAAGGGACATGCATACAGATGTATGAAGATATATGAGCCATATAGGGATTATATAGAGTTTAGGGTTTAGGATTTGGGGTTGAGGGTTTACTGTAGGGTCTCCGTCGCACCGGAGCTGCCTTTGACTCTGACTACAATCTAAACCCTAAACCAAAATCCCTATACCCCAGGGCCTCCCACGCCCCAGTCTCATTCCATTGATGCCCCAAAAGAGGAGTTAAGCCACAGGCCGAAGCCACATTGCAACACCAAAACAAACAAGAAGGGGTACCATCTTAGAGGTCCCCATAATAAGGAATGATAGTATTTGGGGGTCTATGTTGGGGACCCCCTCTGTAGAGAAACTACCAAATAGAAATGACGAGCTATGTTTACAACACATTGTCCTGGGTTCTGTTCTGGGCAAGATGTCTGATATGCGGTTCCCGGAGTTGAGACCGGCAACCTGACTGCAGCGGAGATACAAAGTATCAAGAAGATTTGGTAGTTTCCTCAAATAGGGGGACCCCATTATAGGTCCCAAAATACTCTAATTCTTCTTATGGGGACCCCAAAAAAGGTACCCCTCATTTTGGGAAACTCCCATTTTGCTGCAGCTGGGCCATGGAGTGACTCGAGCCTTGCAAGCTCGTGGAGAGGATCCCGATGCTGGCGATGTGCTGGAACATTCCTCAACTCAACTCAGCGCCTACATGGGGGTTTCCCAAAATTCGGGGTACCCTTAAAGGGTTTTATAGGGGGTATATAGGGATTATATAGGAATAATGGAAAAGAAAATGGAAGCTACTATTTAGGGTTTAGGGTTTCCCAAAATTAGGGGCACCATTGTAGGGGTCCCAATAATAAGGACTGGGTCCCAATAAGAAGGACTATAGTATTTATGGGTCCCAATAATAAGGACTATAGTATTTAGGGGTCCCAATAATAAGGACTATAGTATTTTGGGGTCCCAATCATAGGGACTATGGTTTTTTGGGGTCCCTATTGGGGTCCCCTTATTTTGGGAAACTACCACATTCAGGACCTGGAGCTCGGCCTCCTTAAAAGGGGGCTATATCACGCGTTAATTACCTACACGAGGTTATATAGGGGATTATATAGGGGATTATATAGGGTTTAGGGTTTAGGGTTTATGGTTTAGGGGGTTATAGGGCACTACTATAGGAATTATTAAGGGGGATACTACGAGCTTAGACTGTAGCCGGTCTAGGTTAGGAGGACCCCCCACCCTGTAATAGTGGTATAATAGGAATATAAGAGGACCCTAATATAATCTCTATTATTCCCTTATACAGGGCGAGGGGTCCACCTAAGGTCTAGGCTTCAAGTCTTGGAGCTTGTGGTACGCGAGCTTGTCGGCAGCTACTTCTTTGCATGAGCTCCAGCATGTCTGCGCTTTGGCTGTTGCTGGGAGCTGGCTAAGAGGTTTCTCACATATGTGTTTCTCGACATGCACCTCGTGTAAGGGGGACCCCGGAGAATCCATTCAATGCATAATCTCTACATTTAATCGTAACACGAATGACTACTCCCTAAGCCCTTAAACCCTAAATCCTAGTCGCTAAACCCTACTCATAGTAACCTACTAATAACATTAACTGTAGTACTACCCAGCATACCTCTGGGGTTTTGAGGTTGCCATATCTTCAGAACCAGCAACAAAAGTCTTCGGCAATCTATGGTTGTTGTCATCCTAAACCCTAAACCCTAAACCCCAAACCAAATGCAAACCCTAAACCCTGAACCCCTAAACTCTGAACAGGTCCTAACCATGCGCCCTCAATTGGGTTTGTGCGGCTTTGAAGGATATACAATGGTTCGAACAGGGCCTCCTGTTAAGGCTGGCGAGATCTTGTTATGGGAGCCTGACTTGCAGCTTTGGGAGTTTGGGGTGTACCTGGTCTCCAAATGTATGTAGAATAACGGTCCTTCAGCCTCGTTTTAGGCATTTTGTGCCATTGCTTTACCTACCTTTCGGGCCCAAGTAGGAAGGGTTTAGGGTTCAGAACCCTAAAGCAGAAACCCTAAACCCCTACACCCTAAACCATGAACCTAAACTTCCCCTGGCCATGTTACACCCAAAGGTTTCCCTTCGTTGAATTTCTTTTTGTTTAATTCAGGACCATTAGGGGCAACACTTAAGGGGGATTAATGGGGGAGCCTATAGTCCCCCTTAAGTAGATGGAATATGGCTTTGGGTATATATACCCTATATTCTATCTACCTAAGAGAGCCTATGCCCATACTTGAAGCATATTCGTCCCGTGCCATGGGATTATAGCTAGAGCACCATTCGGAGGACTCGCTGACTTACAGTATATAATCCCTATATAACCCCTATATAACCTCTGTGTAATTTCTGTGTATTCCCAATATGAGCCCTACATAATCCCTATATAACCTTTAAATAATCCCTACATAACCCCTATACAACCCCTATGTCATATGGACTCTTTGTCAAAGTCTCAATGATCCTCGGCAACAGATATCTAGACTTTCGTACATGCCGCAACCAACTCCCAATCCCTAAGAGATGAATGGTGTACCGCAGCATTGCATGCTGAATCCAAACATGCCCTGTCATATTCATAGCAAATACAAAAGCAAGGCTTCAAATCCTGTTTACTGCTGTACCTACGGTTTAGGGTCTAGGGTGTATCATGACTGCAGAGTCTTCCACCAGGTACTCAAAGTGCTGGTCCACAGTGCTTCTCCTTTTCCGAGAAGGATGCAGCTTGTAGCGGTGCCCCACATTGTTGGCTTTGGGGGGCTTTCTCATCAATACTAGGTGTTCGGTTTCTCTTACGTACTTTCATGGTCCCTAACCACTATGGGCTATTAGACCGTAAAATTCCCTATTAGGATCCTGTTAAGGGGAGATTGAGTTACCTTTAAGGTCTAATAGCCCATAGTGGAATGCCGGCTTGAAAGGGTATGATAGTTTCCAAAACAAGGGATGCCGGGCTTACACCTCTGCGAGAGACCACCCCAGTGGAGGTAACTTCCAGATCTTAAGGGCCGGACATCATATGAGCTATTGTCTAAACTCCTTCAAGGGGTTATATAGGGGATTATATGGGGGATTACTATAGGGGTTATCAAGGGGGATGCTAGGAGTTTAGACTGCAGCTCATATCAGAAAAGTTCAAAGGAAACGTGTACTGCCTCTGGGAGCTAATGTGTGAGGATCCAGGAGTAGCTGGACCCTGGATGTCCTACTGCTTTTGGGGATATACCCTGTAAATATCTAGGACAGAACACCAAAAAGGGAAGGGCATCTGGGATCCAGGAGTAGGGCGTAGGTTTTAACGACGGTGTTTTATAGGGCCTACGGAGCTTTGGGCATTCCTTCACTAAGGCAAGTCTCTCTCTTCAGATTTATTGGCTGATGAGGGTTGAAAGGTTTAGCTGTTCATGGGGGTGGTTGTCAAAATTAGGGTCCTTTCTGGGTACCGTAAATATTAGGTGCCGTATTATAATAGGGATCCAAAAAGGGACCATAATTTTGACAACCACCCATGGGTTTCCTCACTACCCCCCTCCATACGACCCCCTCCTAGGTACCCCCTTAATTAACCTTAATCAGGCTTAATTTTCCGTAGATAACTTTAATGAAGGGGGGAACCTGGGAGGGGGTAGCATAAGGCGGGGGGGAGTGGGGGAACCCATGAGGCCATGCATGGCAGCAAGGCAAAACTTGTGGACTTCTGTCAAATGGGTAGTTTCCATAATTAGGGGAGCCCCAATGTAGACCCCCAAAATATTGTAATCCTTACTATGCGGTGCCCAAAAAAGGTTTGCCCGATTTTTGGGAAACCGTAGACCCTAAACTCTAGATAACCCTATATAAACTCTATACGACCCCTAGAAACACCCCTTATTCTGGAAAACCCTCAATTGAACACTGAAAGGTGGAGATGGGGCGATGGGCAGAATCTTCAGGAGGATCCCCCACCCGAATATTGGTATAATAGGAATATGAGAGGGCCCGGATATAACCACAATTATCCCTTAAAGCCACTATTATTGGGTGGGGGATCCACCTAAAGGATACTACACCTGAATCAAGGTTCCTTCAGGCCGTAGGTGTCCTCACCGGCCACGTCAGACAAGCTGATGTCCCCCTTCAGTAGCAAGAATATGAGGTAATGTCGACCCGTGATTAACAAACGAAGGAGGGGGTTTATTCATCAGGGGTCTACATCATATGGGGATTTTCCTACCTATGATTTTAGTCAATTCCATAGCCTATCTACTTTCGAGGGGACGATAGTCTGCGCTTGACAAGGGTTGCTGTTAAGGAACTTAATTTAAGTTACTATATTGGGGAAACCCTATAAATTACTATATATACCCATTATGGTAACTTAAACCCTAAACCCTGAACCCTATGTAACCCCATTATACGTAGTAGTTTCCATTTTCTTTTCCATTATCCCTATATATACCCATTATGGTAACTTAATTTATGTTCCTTAATCCCTATATTCCCCCAGTTTCCATTTCATTTTCCATTTTCTTTTCCATTTGATTCTCCATTATAGGGGATAACATAGCTTAATTTAGGTTCCTTGAAAGCAACCCA